>CAAKHF010021907.1:0-15425 GCA_901007745.1 Hippocampus kuda
GCAACGCCGATTTAAACAAAATTACGAAGTAGACTGGACATAAACCACACACTTGAGGTGTCATTGTCTCCTATTACCCCGAGATGGGACCGTCTGGTTGCAGAAAATCAAGCTCGGGGCTGTGGTGAGTCGTCATTTTCATGCACTTTGAATTTGCGTTGTATCGTATTTGAAGGCATTAAACATTACCATAGCGATCAGTGTTGCGGCCAGATTAGACGCTCCTTGTGTTTATTATTATATTTCGAAAACACCACAGTTTTCATGCAGCTCATACCATATTATTTTGTTGTATTAATCCTCTACATATTAAATGCCGGTCCCTGAAAATATTGTCTGACATAAACCGGTCCGTGGGGCAAAAAAGGTTGGGGACCCTTGGCCTAGCGTCAAAGGCAGTGTGTGGACAAGTACTCATAGACATCTTTTATACAGAGACCCCACCATGCTGGTTGGCCCATTGCTGCAATCCACCAGTCTGTAAGCACCTAGTTCACCACATTTGATTTTTCATGAATGGTTGCATCGAACAATCTGTTATTCCATTTTCCAATCCCCTTTTATCCTCACTAGGGTCGCGTGGGGTGCTGGAGCTTATCTCAGCTGTCTTCGGGCAGTAGGCGCGGGACACCCTGGACCAGTTGCCAGCCAATCGCAGGGCACAAAAAGTCGGACAACCATCCGCGCTCACTCTCACACCTCTGGACAAGTTAGAGTGTTCAATCAGGCTGCCATGCATGTTTTTGGAATGTGGGAGGAGACCGGAGTACCCGGAGAAAACCCACGCAGGCCCGGGGGAGAACATAAATACTCCACACAGGGAGGCCGGAGCTGGAATCGAACCCTGCACACCACTGCACTGTGAGGTCGATGGGCAAACCACTGGAACACCGGGCCGCCAATCTGTTATTGTGTTGATAAATATTTGAAATATTCATGTTTAGTCTGTCGCGAGTAACCAGATCGTGAAACATAGATGTGACAATACAGTAGGCTTCCTGAATCAACACAACTAATGTTTACTGATTTGGAGGCATCATTTTTACATTGAATGCTTTACTACTAAAAATGGCAATCACAGGAGACAACAAAGGAGCAGAAACGCTTCTGACAGCGGGTATTTTCTTTTTCCCGCTTTCTCAGCTCTTTGTCTTTAGGAAATCGATAATACCAGTCAAAGGTTTAGGCACACCTTCTATCACGTTGAGGTTAATACATGAGTCAATACGTTGTATTCGTCTCGACTATGAGGACTTCAACGATGCAGAAAATGTAAAGAAAACGATATGAGCACACATCAACGCACAAAAAGTCTTACACATGGCGGTCATAAAATTAGACTGATGAAGCAATCCATCTGTTGTTATGTGATGTAAAAATAGTGCTCACCTGTCCACTCGCCCTTTGACCCCTGATAAGGGCTCGAGCACCATTATCTGCGGTGTATCAATGAAACACCAGCCATTGTGGACGCCTACATGAAGCCTTCTTTCCTGGATGACAACCGTCTTTAGGGAGCTCTCTTGGCTTGGCTGTTGCTGAAAAATAAAAGCAAAAGTTGCTCTTGACATCATCTGCTCAACAACTTCTCATTTGAGGATGCATACTGTAGGACTAATTTCCATCAGAGCATCAGTGCAAAAAAAAAAACATCCTACATAAAAATGGCAAATCAACATGCAACATGCTCTCAGTACAATTGACAGTCGATCTTCGAATGTTTAACACAATTTGCCTCAGGACGCTGGCCTGTGTGTGTGTGTGTGTGTGTGTGTGTGTGTGTGTGTGTGTGTGTGTGTGTGTGTGTGTGTGAGTGTGTGTGTGTGTGCGCGTGCGTGAGTCTCAGTGGAGAAGGGCTCTAAAAGCGTTTGATTCACTGGATGACAGTAAGGCAAAAACAGAAATATAAGCTGCAGGCTGGTATTGGTTCCTTGGACTGTATCAACTTTGATTTAATTAGCTGGTACTTATCGCATTCTTTGTTGGTGACGCATTGTGACTGACAGCTTGGGGTTACTCAAAGTACTCTGCTCTCCCGGCCGCTTCCAATCTGTCAATATGACATTTTATTCACTTATGTCCATCCATTTTCCCGATCGCACTAGTTCTCAGTCGGGTTGCGGGTGAACCGGAGAGTCAAGAAAAAGGTTTATTCACCTATTTTTTAAGTGACTGTAATGCGGGGTTTGGTAACAAGAAAATGCTTACAGCATCACTCTTATTTATTCCAAATTAGAATTTGAAATTTTGATTGCGATTTTAGCAAGAATCATGAAAGTTGCCATCTTTGATTTACTTTCGCGGGCCACATAAAATGATGTGGCTGGCCAGATCTGGCCCCCGGGCCTTGTGTTTGACATAGGTGAGTTACAGTAATTGAGAGTACGAGCACTTCCAATTTGATACAAAGTCAATCATATACACAGTGGAACGATTTTCGAATGACTAGATTACTGACAGTTATCAATAAAAATCAACACTTTTGTCATTGTAAATGCAATGTTTTACTCGAGATACGCTGTCCTATTGGATCAAACTGTTAAGGTCTACCACAGTGGAGTACCAGAGATGTATTTTACTATATATTATTTATTTACGATACTTCTTGTCATCCCTCCAGGGGAAAAGCATGAAAGGAGAGACGTCAGAGTGAAGAGCCGCGCAAAGAGTGCCGTCGTACATCGTGAGTTGGGGGATGGGTGGGGTTGGTGGCTTACTCAAGGGCACATTGACAGTTGTCAAGAAGCAGGCTAGCATCTGTCCAACCAGTTGCAATTTTTATGATGTGAAGCGAGACTTGGAACCCTCCCATTCTGAAGTCCAAATCTTGACAGATCAACTTCCGCCGCCCAATGCAGACATACAGTTTACGCTAACAATATCGGTTTTCATAGCTTTGTTGTATGGCTGTATCAGGTCCCAACAAAATCTATTTTAACCCATAAAGCCGATATATCGCGTGTTTATGAGCGAGGGACAAAATAAGTGAGTGCTGATGTTGGCATACCAGAGTGTTTGCTTGATGGATTGTCCTCAGGGGTACGTACTTCTTCATATTTTGACAAACAAGCTAATTCAGGGAGTCCAAACAGCCTCAAGTCTTTCTCAGCATTTCAAATCCAACATTGCTCAAGTTTTAGGTCCACCGCACATACCGGAAGAATGTTTTCACGAGGAGCACATTGCAAATCTCAAAGCTCTGTAACCTTTACGCGTTGTTTTGGTCTGGTGTGACGAAATAAATAGATATCTAAAAATAAATACGGAGGATTAAAGCGCTGAGCTCTATCTTGTGACCATCATGAGGATGAGGCCCATGAGTTCCCGCTCACTTGAATGCCAGGATAAATACACACTGACACACACGCACAGTGCCCAGATGTTCCTCAGCATGACTTTGTGTGACTGCACCATCATTTGTTCTGCTATGGTGTTGATGTTTTTTTTGTTTTTTTCTAACCTTTAACACTGTCACATTTTCCACTTCTAATTTATGGGGAACCATCATAGAAGCACAAACGCGGAATAGAAATGTTCTTGGATGCTCATAAAGTATCTGTTTGCAAGTATGCAATTCACTGTAGTTGTAACACACTTGCTCTGGAGGTTATTTATGGCCGTGCGGGGGTGTTCGGTTACAGTCCCACGTCGAAAAAAGAGGCAGTTAATCTTGCTAAATTTGTCTGCTCCTGTGATCTTCCGACTGATGATCATCTGTTGGGTCACCTGCCCTATGTTTAGAAAAGTAGCTGCATTCAGCGAGCACTTACAAACATGATCATCACCGATGGCTGGGGATACCACGGCACAAAAATATGCATTGAATCACACTTTTCAATTTCCGCACTCCAACACCACAAAACATTTCTCAATACCCCTGAAAAACTGGCACAGCAATAACACATCTTTTTTTTTTCTTGCCCGATGGAAAGCATGGAGAGGAGCATGAATGTGCACAAATGATTGTGACAAAGACATTGATTCTCATTCAGTGAAGCACTTCAGGCCTTCACTATCAACTTAATGGAAAACATGTTGGATGCATGCGTCAGTGTCAACTGTTCCAATTCAAGTTGCGCTGTTAGTTCATCTGGATGAAGGAAGAAAAAAAATCATCCCGGTCGGTGTCAACAGTGATACATTGCGCATAGCTTTGTCGTTTTCAGCATTAGCATTTGTGGTCTGCAGTCGGCGTTCATGCCTTCGTGGTCTTGATTAGACATTGGCCAGTATCCCATTTTGATGGGATGATAACCTGGAGTAAAAAAAATGTTACGGTGTGCGGTACTGCCATTACAGCTCTAAAATATAATATTTCATTTATTACATTAGTAAACATATACCATGTCAAGTTGTAAATAATTTCAAAACACATTTTTTTCCTCTAAATAAAACCAATATAGTACCTTAAGTACCTACAGCACAACAATATTAACATGCATAGTTTAATTATTTCTGTTAAAACCCTATAATGCCATTCGTATCGTATTTGATACATGCAGTTTCATTATGTAGCTCATTCTTTACACTGTAGTACATTAAATCATCTGTATCAAATTTGATACTGCAGGTTTAATATATGATTTTCCCCAAATTTTTAAGTTTTTGATGTAATCTGCATAATGCTTATAAATGTGATACAACAAATATCTAAAACAAAACAATATGACAAAAATATTTTTGTGGATTTTGTTATAAGGCTTAATGAACATCTCAGTACCCAAAAATCAGATTTTTCTGGCTATTCCTTGATGGGTCAGGCATTAAGGGGTTAAAAAAAATAGTTACATTAAAATATAGGCGCCCTCGTGTGCCTTGTTGTTTGAAGAAGTGATTGATGAAAGAGGAGAGAATTAAAGTCTCCTTTCACCCGTGGATCAGAGACCTCATGCTCAAAACATGCATGACGTCCCATCTCCCCACGCGTTGGCTACAAGCTAAATTTGAAAATAAACATGAAGCAGAGTAAAATAATCATGAATTGCTGCAATACCGACAAATGCTCCATGGTGACAATATTATCTTTCCTGCAGGCACCTGCAAAGTGTGAGTAGTTTTACTTACATTTCCGATATTTGATAGAATACACTTCTTTTCCATCTTTTAAGAGGATTTGGGTTAGGGGTGTGCATGTGCAACATGGAGCAATGTGAAACTGTTGCTTAAGACGTTGCCATGCAGTTCATACAACGACTGAGCGCAACAGTTTGAGCTCGGAGCAAATGAATTCACTCTATTATTACCGATAGGAAACATTTCTTTGGAAATGAGAAAATCAACTCGCTGAATAGATTGAAACCCACGATACCTTTTTTTTTTTCGACTGTTATCTCTCTCCGGCCCCTGCGGTCACTCCAATAGGTGAGAGTTCTGCACGCAGCTGCTGCGGGTCACATGCTTTATCAGATTGTTAACACATAATAAGCACACGCACTCTTGTTAACATCAAAGTGTATTTCCATTCGGTGCATTGACCCGTGCGTTCTTGCTTTCAGTGCATTCACCATTACCGCTGCTTGGTGTGAGGAGATGGAACATTTCTCTGAAGATCTGTAAATATTATCTCCTACACACACGCACACACACACACTCAAGACTGGACTTTGGCATCTCTGACATGAACTCTGTGATGGAGCGTGCCTGACTCCTCATTTGCCGTTTGAGTTGGCATTGGCAGACTCCTCATATGGTTCCCTGGCCATGCTGGCACATGGGCGCACAATACACACACATACACACGCACACACAGCACTTCATGGGGCCTGCAGGGAACCAAACTGCTCTCACCTGTTGTCTCTGGCAGTCTAAGAGGAGACGATTAGCACCCGGTACTGACAATATGTTCTTTGTTTCCCTCCTTGCCTCATCCCAGCTCTCCACCATCTTTCAGTGTGTCACTTCTGCCACTGCTTTTTGTACTTCTCTTCCTTTGTGTCTCTATCT
Source organism: Hippocampus kuda (assembly GCA_901007745.1). Taxonomy (NCBI): domain Eukaryota; kingdom Metazoa; phylum Chordata; class Actinopteri; order Syngnathiformes; family Syngnathidae; genus Hippocampus; species Hippocampus kuda. Next base: position 5,944 of record CAAKHF010021907.1, read on the forward strand.
GTGTCCATCTTGGCTCACTCGCTTGTTCTTGCTTTCTTGCCTTTCCTGCTCCCTCTGGTACCCTTGCGGCCATGACAGCAACATGTGGAAAACAGTTGAGCATATTATCACAGATCATCCAGATAATCCCTTTATGAATGTGTTTTGTGGCGGCACTTGACAACATGTGCTGCAGGGGTCTCATCAAAGAAGGTTTAGCTCATAAGATTTACTCTGCATCAAGATTTAGAGCAGTCACCTTGTTTGGCACAAGTATCTTTTTTTTTTTTATGTTGCCCTCACAGCACATGCCAGAAGTGCTGGAGCGGAGAAGCGGGCAGTGTTCCATTTCTTGGGGAACCAGTGACGTCATGAGCAACTATGACTCAATTCAGCTTTATTCTGTTGCCTCATGAATCAAGTCAGACTTGTTTGACTTACTTGGATTTTGCCAAGTATGAGCAAGAAAAAATGGAGACCTGAAAGCAGGAGTGTCAAACTCATTTTTGTCACGGGCCACATTGGAGTTGCTGTTTGCCTTGGAAGGCTGATGACTCTGAAACCGTATGTAGAAGTCAAAAATAATGGTTCACAATATCTCCATTGTTTATTCCATCAGCAAATTTGAAAATTTGGTATCGACCTTTCAGGCTTAAAGGGTCAAAAATCAAATGTCATCCAATGCTATCATCAAATTGATTCTGGGCAACATAGACATTCAACACTGATCGGACAAATCGGCCTTTTACTGATTTAATTTCTTAAATTATTTTGCTTGCTCACTTGACTACCATGCGGGCAGCAGAGTGTGAATGGTTGTCTGTGCTCTGTGATTGGCAAGTGACCAGTCCAGGGTGTAGACCACCTTTTGGTCAATGTCTGTTGGAATAGGTTCCAGCTGCCTGCGACCCTTGACAGGATGATGTAGAAAACGGTGGCATGGAAAACAGATTTTGTTTGCTCACTGGGTGAGATGATTGCATTGTGATAATAAGGGATTGAGCACTACTCTGATTTTTCCACTCCAAGTCTACACTACCGCTAATTTCTGAAATCAATTGGAACTATTTAAACCTTTGCTAGTGCCCAAAAAGGCACAGGTATAGTTTATAGAATAACCACCAAATTAAAGCTCCAATTTTCACCACAGAGAGCCACACTTGCCAAGAAAAAGTCCATTAATGTTTCCTGAGGTCCCTGAAAACTTACAAAGAACTATAGTTCGTTTTCTGGGAAGTGGTCGCGTACAATGAACTAAATGGAGATACTCTATGCGAGCATTATTACGAAACCCAAGCAAGCTGATTTTTGTGAGAACTTGTTGTTACACCAAAGGCACGTGGCTAACGACAAAATCATATTGCTTTAGATCGAAAGTCCCCAACCTTTTTTGCACCACGGACCGGTTTCATGTCAGACAATATTTTCAGGGACCGGCCTTTAAGGCCGAATAGATACAACAATATAATATAATATAATATAATATAATATAATATAATATAATATAATATAATATAATATAATATGACCTGCATGAAAAGTGTGGTATTTTTGAAATTATAATAATGACACGACGAACGTCTGATCTGGCCATAACGTTCTCTGATCGCTATAGTAATGTTTACACGTGCCTTCGAAATAAGATACGTCGCAAATAAAAAGTGCATGAAAAATACGACTCACCATCGCCGCTTATTATGCAGAGTAGGCTTGGTGCGTGTGAATCTCCTGTTGAGATAAAGCCGTATTTGAAATAGGACTCCTGATATTGTCTATTAAATGTAGCCTTCTCTTTCTTGAAAAAAATCTTTCAAAGACATTTGTTTTTTATTCATTTTGCTGGCTCCTGGGTTTCATTTTAGCGGTAACTTATCACGTGACCGAGAAGCACGCATTCACCTGCGCCAAGAGTGGCATACTGTAGACTGATGTAACAGAGAATCCGGTCATATTTCAAAATAAAACATCTTTCATATTCCGAAATGAATAAAACGGAATGAACGTAAGCTATTTATTCTTTCTGTGCAGCCCGGCACCAAATGACCCATAACGTTTATCAGCAGTACTCAGCGATACAAACTGCAAAGTGAAGATTAGGATCACTGTAGTGAGTTGTGAAAAGCCGCTCAGTGAACTATTGGTTAGCATGACTGCCTCACAGTTCTGAAGGTCCGAGTTCAAATGTTTGGCTATTCTCCAGGTACTGCAGCGGAAGTGTAATAATTACGTGTACTTGTTCCTACAGAAGCTCATATTTAGTGGGGTCAAGTAAGTTCTGACATGAAACACTTTGACAAAGAATTTGAAAGTGTGCTGATGAAAAAAAATGTATCAGATTTAGAGATCCAGCTTTTATCAATTGAAATTCTCCCTCCACTAACTGTCTTCTTGTTTCCTTTGGCACCTGCGAGGCTGCAGCGCAGTGACTTGGTTTGAATTGGCGCCGGAGAGGAGCTGGAGCACAAACGGTTTACCTGTCAGCTCCTGCTGCGCTCCCCTTCATAGGAACAACGTATGGATTGACAACATCCAATCCAGCGTGAAACGTGCCCTACGGACATCATTGGAGCTGACGAAAATTTATTTTTCAGCTGGCTGTACAGACAGCCGAAGTAACCCACTGTCCACTAATGTCACCGCACATTTGGGGATGAGACACCTGGCTCCAGAAAGTATTGAACAGCGCCATTGCGGTTTGGGATCTGACCTCAGTATGACTGACTATGTGAAACTCAAGTGTCAAGTGTTCCTGTTCCTATTAATGAAGCGTGGCTTACGACTTTGAGTCTGTGGAACATGACATTCTTCCAACTTTCCAAAAAGTGAGGGACACCAGGGGTCCTATCTGCCTTAGGCTTCAACTGGATCCTCACCTGAATACACACTGGCTTGTAGGACGGAAGAAATTAAAGAAGCTCAGAAACAACAAATACATCTGTTTGCTATTAACGGGTGCTAAATGGATATATTTGCGTAAATCATGGACCTCATTTGAACGGCTTTGCTCAAGACAACTTGAAACGTAGGCCATTAACCTGTATGGCCTCCACAAACGTGTATGCATTCCGGAGGCTTCAAAGGTATTGACGATCGTTATTCAGGTGGAAATATCGATATTGGAATTTAAAAGTACTTTAGTCGAAGTTGAAAAATAAAATAGAAATGCTTTTTAACAGTGTAAAAGCAAACGCAAAACAAGGAGAACAAAATGCACCGAAGCTGAAGTCAAGTGAAACATTTTTTTCCACTATGTTCTATGTGCCCTGATAGTCGAAATTCGGTGATGTTATATTAAAATGTTACATTGAAGTCTACTTGTTTCGGCTTGCACATAAGCCCACAAAAAATGATCACATTTGAAAGCCTACCAGGCAAATACATCAAAGTGCCATGTGCACTACTGAGCATTAACGTGTATTTTTCATGGAACGAAGGACACGATGACTACCAGTAGTTCAGTTTTGTAATTGTGCAAAAAGTCTAACTTCAATGGCCTGTCATCACTAACCTTTATTGGAAAGTAAGCATGCAACCAAACTCTGCTGCAGTGATGTGTGAAGGCCACCGATGTAAGATGACAAAACTGGCCAAAAAGAATTAGTATTACTCACAAATAATGCATTGAAAAAAAAATACTTCAAGTCTTCATTGGTGTGACATGACAGAGCAGGCCGGGTTCAACTGGCCCAAGAGCACCTAAATCAGACACTCTCGTGGCAGGAGAAAATAGCTCACAAATGTAAATCGTGTACCAGCCAATTCTGGACCAAGTCTGAAAAGACGTTTAAAAACGTCTTTGGGAGTGAATGAGTTAAATGGAGTCAGTGTTCAGCGTGTAGAAGGCAAACTGGGCCAAACTTCCAAGTTAAATGTCCTTCTACGAACTGAATTAATCTTCTGTACACTCATACCATTGTTTCTTTACTTCGGATTGAAACTCAGTAGCTTTTCAAACAGGAAACAACGCAGCATGTCACAAATGCAATCGTGAGAAGTAACAAAGTATAAATACTGGGTTAGTGCCTTTTTTTTGTTTGTTTTCGAAAAAACGTGTTGGTGGGCAATTGTAGACTTAAACTTTTTCAAACAATGTTGGCACAGCATCACAGCACAAATATATATATATATATATATATATATAAACCGACCACATGTCGAATTCCTTCAAGGTTGTTCCGTCATGCCTGTAGTACAGTACTGAGGGGATGAGGGGATTGTTAGCGGTCACAATTACAGGCCGGAAACTTCCACATCAGAGTTTTACATCTTTATTATGTCTCATGTCAGTTTTCTGGTTCAGTTTGGCATAGGGGCTCTCTATCTCACTTCAACAAACCCTACAAACTTCTAATCTCACCTTAGATGCAAGATGAAGACGCATGCACACACGCACACACACACACACACACACACACACACACACACACACACACACACACACACACACACACACACACCTAAGAGCAAAAGGCATGACTGTGTTGTTGAACTTTACCCCCAGCTCGATATTTAGTGTAGCGACACCATGTCAGCGCATGTTCAGTTTGTTAGTTTGTTTTGCAAGGCTCTGCGGGTGTTCACAAGAGTGTATTTGTTTCACAAGCACGAAAAGAGTGATGCAAGGTCACCACAGACAGTAAGTCTCATTCACTCACTGCCAATCAAAAATGGCAGCGCCCGTCTATGCCATTTACCAGTTTTCTTATCTGATCCTCCGCCAAATGCAGCATACACATGCATTTGAATGACAACAAGGGAGCAAAGTAATTGTTCATTTCCTGTTCTTCAATTATTCCATTCTGTCATCTTATAATACAAAACTTAGTTTGGCAATCTTCATTACCATCATATTCTAATCATTACCAGACGTCTTTTTTTTTCAACCCACTTATCCTGTTCAGGGTCACAGGCGGCTGTTGCCTTTCCGAGCTGACTTCAGGCAAATGGCAGACTACACCCAGGACTGGTCACCAGTCAATCCCATTCACATTCACACCCAAAGTCTGGCAAGTAAAAAGAAACCATTCAACTTTTCTCTTCATCTACTGTTGTCAAAATCCGGATTCACACATGACCAGATACATCACGCGGGTTTTCAGACCTGAGTGAAGGCCTGCTCTCTGCTGACGGTAATTCTGTCTCCACTCTTGAGGCCACTCAATAATACAAAATCATTCAGGAAGATTCCCTGCCGTTCAGGATTGTTACATTTGACACAAACTTTTCTTAAAGTTCAAAAGTTCTTCTATTCATCCATCTCATCACTTGTCTTTAAGGTTACGGCTGAGCAGAAGCATTTCCCAGCTGACATTGGGCAGACTTCAATGAGCCTAACGTGGTGACAATTCAGCTCCATTGTTTTAAGGCTTCTTTATACTCGCGTGGTCGCTGCCCGCACGGATGCCGCGACGTGTTTTAGAGGGAACACAGAGGTACTGTACTGCTAAACACAATGCGTCAATTGCGTGATGTCACAAAGGAGTACAAAGAAGCCTTTACCTGTATGCGCCTCATGTTTTTCTATTCACTTCTTTGCTGTGGCGCTCTGTCAGTCACGCCCACCTTTTTAGCCACTCCGCTCACCTGGGTGCGCAGGTGCTTCAAATCAGCAATCAATGTCTTTGTCGGGTTGTACTTCTGCTTTCCTACAAGACTCTTTTGTGGGATGAACGCTGCACTCCTACTAAAATGAATGCATTTCCACCGCAGCGAGTCCAAGTCGAAAACAGAGTCCCGCTTTCAATGTAATGTGGTGTTTTTCCACATCCTTGAAGGTAAGGTAAGCTGTGTAAAGTACAAAAGAAACATCGTTTTTATACGTCTTCACCCGAGAAAAGTGAAGCAGGCTGCGTCTGCTGGCGCTCAGTGAATGTGCGCTCCATGCGCTGTCAGACCGAAGAATGAGCTGCTTTATTGCTTTTGCTGTGAGCCGCCAGTCATCACAGCTCTCCCTTCGGCAAAAAGGAGCAGCCTAATGTATTAGGTTTTATATTGCCCCTTGTGAATTGAAATTTATTGTTGGCCTGATAGAACCAGGAGTGAAGCCTTGGTTTGACTACAACGCGCAGAAAGTTTGCACGAGCACGTAAAGTTGACATCCGTGCATCTTTTTCACCTCACCTGGGAACAGAAACTAACATCACCTACTTTAGTGTCGCACTGCCTGTCTGATCCAAACGTAAACGTGAATGAACCAGCAATCAAAGCAGAGTCTCCTCTCACTAATAACTGTGGATCGTCTCCGTAATTTTTATTGACGTACAGTACATTTGACAAATGTGAAATTACGGTGCACTGGATGGATGGATGGATGGATGGATGGATGGATGGATGGATGGATGGATGGATGGATGGATGGATGGATGTATTAACCCTGGCAAACCCAAGAACCTTTTTTTCTTTGGAAAATGATGAATTCTACATTAAATGACTGCTATATGTTCACTGAACACCAAAATATGGTTGTTTTTTTTCCCAAATATTCAATGCTTTAATCCTAATTTAGGATTCGGGCCAAATTTGACCCTTTGGGATTTAAGGGAGGCATTTGAGTAGCAGAATTTATAGGTGCCATATTTGACACCATGGGTTCTCCTGGGTTAAATCTATCCGTTGGTCATGTTGCAACTTGCCTAGGTCGCTTTACACTCACTGGACTGAACTTCTTGACAGTGAGGCAGATGCTAATCACTACTCCACTACGCTTGCTGCTCCTCAAGGTCAACTGTCAATTAAAAGAATCAAGTTGTAATTAATACATTGTTGTTAATCCAGCTCCTCCCTAGAACATCAGAATTTTAATATACCTGGAACTACATTGTATTTTTAAAACACAGCGGCAACTCTGTTACTGGAGCCTGTTGAGGCCTTTGAAGCCTCCAAGGAACGTGACATCATGTCCTGTAAGCACTTGTATTGCCTGATGGCAACAGGACAGTAAAGTGATCTCCCGGATAGCTGCGGGCCATCCGTATCATCCAGGCTATCTGTGACACCTCTGGCATGTTCCAAGCCAGGAGCCAGATGCTGTCTCCTTTTCCATGACCGCCTCTTTAAATCAAAGTCGAACGGCATGCCCTCCGTTGCAGAGAAGCCATCTCCTTCAAGGAAGTATTTTGGTTCTATCCCCCCGGCTGCTCTGTGTGTTTCCACGTGCCACCGAGTTCCATGACAGCGGTGCTTTATGCTGCCATGGCTTCAAATGCCAGCATGCAACTTAAGGCAGCCAATCATTTGTCACATCTCACATTTTCGGGGCAGTCACTTTGTCAAATGAAATTGGCCCGCTGTTTTAGAAAAGAAAACCTTGAAATCTCAGAAAAGAATCAGAACAAGGCCCGTGTCTGTCTGTCCAGTGCCCCCAACCCCTTATACACACACTCCTCCCCCCTGAAAAGGCAACCCCTGCTACCACATGCCAGAAATTATCATACAAGTTTCTCTTTGTATCCATATTTAAACATGATGGAGAAGAATTGAGCCTTTATATGAGAGGCAACTTGTGTGTTTATCCAGCACTACCAGCACCAGGAAACAAGAGAAAGCCCCCATTGCTGCTGGCCCGGGCAGGAAAAGGTTGGAGACTGTGAGGCTGGCGGGACGAGAGGTGAAAGCAGAGTAAGAGAGGGAAAAAGAAAGAGGCTTTGAGGGACACTCATTTATGAACCTGGGCTTTTTATGATTTTTGTAATTTTTTTAGGAAAACACACAGACTTCTGGGTACGGCCTTTAGGACCAAGACAAAGAAGTCTTTTAACATAAAGTTGACTGTGAGTCCGAAGTTTCATTCAAAACACAACCAGAAAAACAGCAATAATATTCGAATGGCACAATTTAGAAACCGCTGAGGTCTTAAAGTTTGATTAGGTTTGGGGAAATTCGAAAGTCCCATACAACTTCAGACTTCAAGCATGACCTCAAATCAGGCAAACGTAGGGAATTGCCTGAGGTTACCAGAAGCCCCCAATTCTCTCACTAAAAACAATTAACGTTTTCATCAATTTAATACGATAATTATAATTCTACTCTTAATTGATCATGATTGTGTTATGATCATGTGTACAGAAATTCTGCACCCCAAAGCAGAACAACAAAGATTAGCAAAGAGAAAATGATTAATTTTATCAAAGGAGCACCACAAGGTCAGCAAAAGTTAAATGATGGCTTATTTAACTTTACGTATGTATCTTGATTGGCAGTAATAAATTCGTTTACCTTGGAAAGACACATAAGAGCTGAAAAATCCACCTCTGTATTGATATATTTCACTTTAATGGCAACATTTTCAACACATGAAGCCAATGAAACGGAATGTCTGTAATTAACTGCTGGACAATGGACACATTGGACAATGAGCAGAACACAAAGAAAAAGAATGCCATAACGCATCGCAAACATTTGCAAGAAACAGCGAACAAGGTGCACACTGGCATGTTATTCCACAATTTTTACAAAACGTGTACCCATGCAAGTGTTGTCTAGGCCCCGCTGTGCACAAGAACAGGCTGGCACACGTGCATGTGCAGTGAACATTTCCAGGACAAGGAGAGATTTACAGTTGGGAAGGAGACTAGTCACGCAGGTGACATTAAAAACAAATGCCGTGCCGAGTATTTTTTTAACAAGCAAGAAATGGCTATTTATGGCTATCTATTTATCTATAGATAGACAGAAATATGTTTGTGAACTTAGCGCACCCTATTTGGGAGCTTAGTAAATCAGGCCCCCTACAAGCCCACCAGTCTGAACATTTTTTTTAACATTGCATTTAAAAAATAAAAAAAATAAAAAAAAAACACATTCTAAAAGTATTGGAGTAGCATTTCAAAGTCACTACAGCAAAAATATTCTGCAAGTGTAAGCCAGGAAATTACTGAAAGAGGAACAATGTGTAGGAATGCAGGCATTTGTAAATGGGCTCTCTGATGGATCTGTGTTTTTGCAGTGTCAAAAGGGAGCCAGGACTGAAACAGGCCTCATCATGACCCGTTGGCCTTGGTTGCACATTCAGGCCTCTTCGCGAGGCCTGAGGTTTTGAACGTTTCAAACCACAATGACCTTCATGCTCTTTTTGCTTAGTTTGTAGTCTTTTTATTCAGAAACGAGATACTGGATAAATTACCAAGGGCTCCCTTGTTCACTTACAATAATAAAGAGAGAAAAGCATGAAAGGGTGTACTTGGAATGAATGAGAATCTTGTATCATGATAGATGAACCTATCAACTGTCTAGTGTTGACTGAGCTTTAGTGTAACACCTTTACTACTGTTTTCTTCCTGCGAGCCACAGGGGACCAGAACGTGTTTCAATGCGCGTTGAGCTTTTTGTCATTTTACACCTCAGGCCCTACTTTTGGCAGATGCTCGTGTGTTCAGCATAAAAATGGGTGCATCATCATTTTCATGCCGGGGCAAGTCTAGTCTACCGTGTTTGGGACCACGATTCACATCATTGGGTCGTAACAGCGCACAGAGTTGCTGCACCCCCGATGCACCTGACAATTT
>CAAKHF010021911.1:0-12663 GCA_901007745.1 Hippocampus kuda
AAGTGTGTGCTCATACTTATGCGCTATTGGAATAAAAATAGAGTACACATACGTTTGTGTGTGCGTGTGTGTGTGTGTGTGTGCTTCTCGACCTGGTCAGCTGTCTATTTAGACACGTCACAAGGAAGTAGTGACGGTTCAGCCGAAGGCTGAAGTGACAGCTGAAACTGTCAGCTTAGTCATTTTTGTTTTTCACCAAAAAAAAAAGACCATTGTCTGATTCAAAAAAAGAAACCTTAAACCGATTTCATCTCATAAAAAGACAAGATGAACATCATAGCGCTACCCATCACCATGTTTTTCTCCAATTTAAAAACCTCAGCTACACTGTCAGCGCCTCCAGCAGATGAGTCTCCGAGTGAATGTAAAGCATGTACGAGTCAAGTGAGAGTCTCCTACGCCACCAACACAAGCTTCTTCGCCTCTCAGAAGGTAATGTTGATGAATGTTAATTACTGTGTAAGGTTTTATAATTAAAGATCTTTTATAATTAAAGAAGTAAATACGTGTCGTGTTGTAATCTTTGTCTCAAATATGTCAAGTATCAATACTGTTTACATATTTCAAACATGCTGCTATGTACATACAGTATATGAAAATTCCTGGGGGAGGTGGCAAATCCTACCTCGCGGTTTTCACCCTTTGCGGGGGGGATCCTGGTCCCCTTTAACCGTGAAAAAAAGAGGGATTACTGTATTTATGTGTGTGTGTGTGTGTGTGTGTGTGTGTGTGTGTGTGTGTGTGTGTGTGTGTATATATATATATATATATATATATATATATATATATATATATATATATATATATATATATATATATATATATATATATACACATACACACACACACACACACACACGCACGCACGCACGCCATCTGGACTGTTATGGGCGCAAAGTTCAAAAGCCAGGATCTGTGATGTGATAGGGCATTGGTAACTTTCACATCTGTGAGGGCACCATTAATGCTGAAAGGTACACACAGGTATTGGAGAAACATGCTGCCATCCACAAGCAACATCTTTTACATGGACGGCCCTACTTAATTTCAGCTAGACCAGTGTTTTTCAATCTTTTTCGAGCCAAGGCACATTTTTTTTCATTGAAAAAATTCCGCGGCACACCACTACCTGAAAATGTGAAAAAAGCCTATTTTAACAATTAAATGTTAGATTGTTACGATAAGCATTTTTTTAAACACTGACATTTAACAAAATATTATAACACATTGAATAGGAATCAAATCGACATCAATCCAATATTTGGTATTCGTTTTAATGGCAAGTAAAATATAGTCAATGAGAACTTTAACTTGTTCAGGGTCGGATTTATTTTTCTGTGTGACAGCCGGTTCTTTTTCTCCCGGTCGTTTGCGCTCTCCCGCAATATTGTACCAATCCCTTTTCCCATCTTCAGTCTTTGTATAATTCCAACATCATTCAAATGACCTTTCTGCTGAGTGTGTCGCTTGAGGTGGTCCAGTTTCCATTCAGTCCGTATTTTTCCATCGGAAAATTTGCTTACAGTTTAAGCTTTGCTGCATGTTTTGCAGAACAGACCTTGCTCACTCGAAAAAGAAAATATCTCACCCAGTTTCACTGCTTGTTCTTCTATTTGCACATACTCCGACAGAAGTTCCAACTAAAAAGAACCGCAGTTCATTCTTATTTTGGTTTGGGGAGTCGACGTATCACGTTCACTGCCCGGTCGTTTCGCCATGATGAAGAAATAGCATGAGCGTCACTTATCACCGCCGCACTGTTATTGTTATGGTGCTGAGAACATGCGCAAGTATTGTCAATGCCGTGATTGCATAGTATCGTGTGATTGGCTGGACACCTGTCACTCACTGAATGACACAGCAAATTGATATAGAAAAAAAAAAGTTATATATCAATTTCATTTGCAGTACGTTCACTGCGCTGGATAGGTTTTCTTGTGCGCTGAGTGTGCGACCAGTGCGCAGTTGCGCAGTTTAGAGGGAACATTGGTGCCGTTGCATCTCCAATAAACATAAATCTAAATGAAAGATACCTTTCATTGTATTGCCTCGTGTCGGAAACTTCGCTTGTCTCGAAGCATAAGGCAATTTCCTTGCTGCCTCTGCTCCCTACCGGTATGGAAGAGTACTGCATGATTACTCTTCCAGGCGATCGACCGCACAGGTATACATACATATTGTATAATTTCCCACACCAGTGTGCCGCGGCACAGGGTTTGAAAAACACTGAGCTAGACAATGCCAAACCACCTTCTGCAGCTGTTACAACAGCATGGCTTCGTAATAAAAGAGTGCGGGTACGAGACTGGACTGCCTTCAGTCCAGACCTGTTTCCCATTGAAAATGCTTGACGCTTTATGAAGCGTAAAATACGACAATAGAGACCCCGGACTGTTGAACAGCAGAAGCGGCACATCAAGGAAGAATGGGAAAGAATTTCACCGGCAAAAGCTTTAACATTTAGCGTACTCAGTTCTCAAACGTTTATTAAAAGTTATGAAAAGTAAAGATGACCCTGTCCCAGCTTTTATGCAATGCATTGTGGCCATAAAATTCAAAATGAATGATTATTTACTATAAACAAAGTTTATCCATTTGAACATTAAATAGATTGTCTTTGTGGTGTATTCACTGAAATATAGGTTGACCATGATTTCTATTGTTTTTATTTATGTTTAAGACAATATCCCAACTTCTTTTGAAATTTGGTTCATGTGTGGATGGATAGCTAGCTACATAGATCGTGTAAGTTGAGGGGTTCGTAGTATTCGAAAAGATGGCTCTACGTTAAGAATGGGCAAAAGGAGAGATGGACTTCGTTTGAACGCAGCTTTATTTCCCAACAAGTCTGCACTGCAGTACAAACGAGAACACATCTCCTCTCTGCAACTAAAACACTTCCTGCTTTCCTTCAGCCAATCAGACGCTATCAACATTTACATCGTAGGTGTCAAACTCAGGTCCTGGAGGGCCACTGTCCTGCATGTTTTCCAAGTCTCCCTGTTGCAACACACCTGATTCAAATGATCAGATCATCAGCAAGCCCTGCGGAAGCCTGACATTGAACCTGTTCATTTGAATCAGGTGGTGTGTTGCAACAGGGAGACTTGGAAAACATGCAAGACAGCGGCCCTCCAGGACCTGAGTTTAACACCTATGATTTACATGTTTAAGCAATTATTAAACAGAATATAATTGAGGTAACCTTAACATAAAAGAATATAATGCTCAAACATAAAATGACAATAATTAATAATTTAACAAAAGCTTACAATACCTAGCAAGCAAGATAGCTAGCTAGAAAGATAGACACACTGCTGATGGTATGGGCCAGTCTGTCATGACTCCTAGGCCATTTTTTCGCCCCAGTCACCCGTCCCTAGCGTACGACAATATATTAACAATATATTAACATATTTCAGCCATATTGTTCGGCCCTAACGTCAAAACTAAATCTGTCGGCAACACTATGAAATACCATTAACGGTATTTACATTTGACCTAAGTACATCAATCAGTCTCTCTTCTTTTGGCATGACATGCTCCCTGATGTGTGTATGTGGCAACGCCTCCATTCTTGGCATTCCTCCCCTGGAACACACAAATAGGACCCGGCCGAATGGGATCAACAAGACAACATTCCTCAGGCAAGTTTTAACAGAAAACACTGTCCTTCTACTGTAAGTGGGGCACTGTCAGGAACAGTGGGAGATAAACATTTAGATCCTCCAGATGGTAATGTAAAATGTGACTTGTCAGGTTTTTTTTTTTTTTCGTGAAGGTATAAAGTTTAAGTTTTTCAGTTGAGTCGATATATAATGTGTGTTTCATGCCTTTTCTTGTCGAGCATGACCCTTAATCCATGGTGAGTGGTTCCTACTCGTTGCCAGAAAAAGGCATGCGCGACAAAACCATTTGAAAGGCAAAACATAGTTTGAACTAGACTGCGTTCATCACAGTGTAGCTGTTTTTCCAGCGCCCAAGGATTACAATTAACTGGTCACTCCTGTTGAGGCTTAATGACCAAGTGCTGCAAAAGCCAGCAGCGGGGACACTTCCTGAGCAGTGCCGGTTTAGGCCTAATTGGTTCTGGCACAGCAATCCTCACTGCTTATCTCATAGCCAACTGAAAAATATCAGCAGTGAAGTGTGAATCAAAACATGCTGATAGCTGAAAATTCGAACACAGCAGAGACATGTTTAAAAGGCTTTGACGTTTGGACGTTTGTACATTTCTGGCCTTCTTAAGGTCAAACAAGCATGATTAATGTGGTTTATGTACACGTGTGAGACACAGCACAATATTAACTTTCAGTCTTTGTTTCAAATGATGATGACAATTAAAAAAAACAAAAACAATAAAACACTTTCAAAGGGAATTAGGGCTCTCCTTTGTTATAAGAGGCCCCAACCAACACAGTCAAATGGGGTGGGGGTGGTGTTTTCGGAAGGGAGGTCCAGGAGATTTGGGTAAACCATCTGTTAACCAAAGCTTTTGGGAAAGAGCACTAATATGGATTTAGGATATTATTCTCTCTGCAGGTGGGATTGTCATAACCCCCATGGATTTCTCTGCAAGGAGAGGCAAAGGGTGAAGATAAAAATAAAAAAAAAAGCTTGAAAAGCAAGAAAAATGGAATGAATTCTGTAATTTTTTTTTCTTATATCTGTATTTGCCATTCATGACTCAGAAAATCAGGAATGAATAATCAGTTAATAAATGAAAAGAAAAATGGTGGAAATATTTACATACTTGTGAGGTGGCATTTGCCAACCCATTCTTCACTGGAGATGTATTTGGACAAAAGATAACTCTCCACATTGAACCCAAAGACAGCAAGGTGGACATGAATTTGATAGAAAGACAATCTTGGGAAGTAAGAGTGCTCTCGAACGCTCTCGCTGCCGAGGTTCATTACAACAGCAGTATCCTTTACTGGGCTTAACAGTGACTTACCCCCTTTTGCTTACTTGTTTGTTTATCCTGATTGTACACCAGAGGTTTAATATGCCAGGTGCTTTAACAGAGCAAAGCTGTGCAGCTGCTCGCATCTGCTTGGAGCCCATACTCTCAGTGACGGCAATTAGTCATGATGGCTGTTCCAGGATTTTACCGTAACCGTAATCGGCTTAATCTTGTTGACGAAAATAAACTGACTTCCCGTTGACTGTTAAAACAGGGATTCATTTTGATACGTACAGCATGCCAAGAAATGACTGCAGACGTTCAACTCAATGACGTTCTAATTTTCACAAAGATGTTTGAAATTGGTTTCTTCAAACAAATACTGAACCCAACGAACTGTAACAGTCCACGATACACAACATGGATTAAAATCATCCACGATGAGGTGATGATGGGTAACTCTTTCTCTCTGCATGTAAGAAAGAATCTGTAAACGACAGATTTCCCCCTAATCCGGCCTTGATCCCAATTGACCCCAGTCGGGTTCGCCTGCCCACTATTCTTTATTCAGTGAATTGATTCTCGTAAGTCTTTATTTTGAAGACCAGACTGTAGAAATGATATTGACATAATGACACATAAGAGGAAAATGACAAAGAAACTGCTAAATGACACAAACTACAAGTATAACATTGTGCCATGAATCAGAATACAAAATATTCTAATTTTACTTCAGTAAATGTCCAAACAAAATAATGTTATAGTCTGATCAATCAATGAAATCAATCATTCAAACTTGAATTGAGAACCTGCGATGTATCTGCCGGACACCACGGAAGAAAGCTCATGTGAATGCAGTACCGTATTTTCAGCACTATAAGGCACACCTAAAAGCCTTCAATTTTCTCAAGAGCCGACAGTGTGCCTTATCATCTGATGTGCTTTATGTATGGATCAATATTGGTTAATCGTAGGTACTGTAGTCAGGGGGCGTCGCCGAAGTCACAGCGGTAAAAACTGGTAAAGAGAAATTCCAATCCTACACCATTTGTGTGTGTGTCAAGAGTCCAAAACGGCTCCTTTCAAGAGACACGCTTACAACGCAGAATTCAATCTCAAGGCTATTAATCACGCAATAAAACACGGGAATTGTGCAGCAGCGAGAGAATTCCGCTTTAACGAATCAATGGTGTGCAATTGGAGGAAGGAACGAGATGAGCTGCGCCAAGCAAAGAAGACAAGACAGATGGCCACAGTTCGAGGACAAACTCGAAAAGCGGGTTGTTGAACAAAGAGCAGCGCTTAGAAGTGTCTCTACAGTAACTAGTTGAATGAAGGCAACAGCGCTGGCATGCGAACTTAACATCAATGAATTTAGAGGCAGTCCTTCTTGGTGGTTTACAGTTTATGAAAAGACGTAATCGCTCCATCCGCACGCTAAGTAGTGTTTCACACCAACTGCCAAAAGACTACCAAGAAAAGCTGGCGACTGACACACGTACAAACACTTTTTAGTGCCACAAGCCATTTTGGCATGGAGGCATATTTTCAAAGACCGACATAGAAACAATTAAAAATCAAAGAGTTAAAATATCACTCACCATTATCCACGCTTCAATGAGCCGACAAGTAGTAAGACAGTAAAAACGCAGTTGCCGTAAAGTCTCATGGAGATTGTTGCTGCAAATACATGTAGCCATGGATGCTAAAATGAGAATGAACTCAGAATTTTCAATGTAATCTACATGACAATGTTGGTGCTCTTGCAAAAACGGTGCTAATTCCACACGCTCGGAAAAAATACGTTTCAGCACTTTTCCCGGGATAACCATTGAACATTAGAATGGTACAGAAGTACCTCGATTTCAGAATCCATTTCTTTGCACAGCTTACTGAGGATGCGATGCCTCAGATCACTATTTTCACACATAGATCACACATTCCACTAGAGTTTTTAAGTATGAAAAACCTCCATTTTTGGAGGCAAGGATTTTGTTGCCAACGCATTTGTTCTGTTTCTGTCTGGTTACAGTTGGTTTTGTTTAATCAGGTGCCCTTTTTGTCCCCACCTGTTCTCGTTATCAGTGTCCCTTGTGTTGAACCAATCAGCTCCCTCAACCCTTTGTGTCTTGTCCAGGTGTTTCTCGTTGTCTCGTCACTTTTCTTGTATTTAGTTCCCTGAGTGCTGTCAGTCTTGGTTGGGTCATTGTGAGCTGTGAGCATATGTGTGCTCCTGTCATGTTTTGTTTTCTGTCTTAGTTTTGTTTGTTCCTTGTGATTTCCAGGCATTTTTTGAGTACTTCGACTTAGTGTTTTTTTCCATTGTACTCCTGTGTGTAGTTTTTTGTTAAATATATTTTGGTCAATCCACCCTGCTCCTCCCTGCCTCCCTGCTTTTTGGGGTCCTACTCCGACGACCACCACGCAAAACGTGACCGCATTCCCTTGCAGAATACGATGCGTGACCATGACGCATCGTCTTTTACTAGCACATCAAAACCAGACCCTCTTTGCAGCATAACTGGAGCTCCATCTGTACAATCTGCAGAAACCAAATCCCATGAAAGATTGGTGTTTCTGAAAAAGTCATCCACACGTTTCTTCACATCAGCTGCCTTAGTTGTTCTTGTAAGAAGTTTGTTTGCAACATCAAAATCAGCCCACATTCATGGAGTCTGAGATCGGCATCCCACACACCGCAGGAATGTCAAAGACGGGACATGCGGATGTGTTAAATTAATTATATTTAAAGGCCAACCTCCTTTGATATTTAATAGCATGCAGCAGAATACAGTTGTTTTTTTCCCCGCAAAGTTCTGACACACCATTCAAACGGCTGAGGCGGCCCGGGAGGGACGGCTGAACCCAAAAAGGCCAACAGTCACCACTGCGTGTTATCGGCAGACGGCGTTGGTGGGGAGATCCGTGATGTGCAAGAGGAAGCGGCTGTACCTCGACGCTGAATGGCAAAGCAGGTGAATAGAAGCAGTTTGTTTTCACCTTTCATTTGCTTTTTTCAACCAACCAGCTTTCATTCGATAGGGCCCAGCCAAAATCTTGAAAAAGAACAATTGATGTTTTGCTTTATTATCTAGCTGGTTTTTTTTTTCAAATAAATGGATAAAAATAAAAATAACAATGAATGGAGTGTATGTAACAATACAGGCAAAAAATAAATAACATTATAGCTTTATATATCTAGCGACATTGTAAAAGCAGCACTTGGCTCCTTTGATTTTTTTTTTTTCATTTTACTGATGTGGCCCTACAAATTTTGGAAGACCACTGGTTCAAACGGAGATGCAAATCAGTTTTTTTCCCTTTAATGACTGTAAGACAGTGGTGAGGTATGCTCTAGGTGTGACAAAGGAATTCAAGGTGGAGGTGGGACTTCACCAGGGGTCAGCTCGGAGCCCCTTCTTATTTGCTATGGTGATGGACAGGCTGACAGACGAGGTTAGGCGGGAATGTCCATGGACTATGATGTTTGCAGATGACATTGTGTTCTGTAGTGAGAGCAGGTAACAGGTGGAGGCACCCACGTACAAGAGTAAGGTTACAGGGAGAAGAGATAAAGAAGGTGGAGGATTTTAAGTACTTGGGGTCAACTGTCCAGAGCAATGGAGAGTGTGGAAAAGAGGTGAAGAAGCGTGTACAGGCAGGCCGGAACGGCTGGAGAAAAGTGTCAGGTGTAATGTGTGATAGAAGAGTTTCAGCTAAGATGAAAGGAAGGGTGTATAAAACTGTGGTGAGACCAGCCATACTGTTTGGATTGGAGACAGTGCCACTGAAGAAAAGACGGGAGGCAGAGTTGGATTTAGCAGAGATGAAGATGTTGAAGTTCTCTTTGGGAGCGACCAGGTCGGATAGGATCAGGAATGAGTACATCAGAGGGACAACTCATGTTAGAGGTTTTGGAGGGAAAGTCAGAGAGGCCAGACTGAGATGTTCAGAGGAGAGAGAGTGAATGTATTGGGAGAAGGATGCTGAGTCTGGAACTGCCAGGTAGGAGGCCGAGACAAAGACCACATGAAGGTAGCTGGTGTGAGAGAAGAGGATGCACAAAACAGGGTTAGATGGGAGGCAAATGATTCGCTGTGGCGACCCCTGAAGGGAAAAGCCAAATAGAAAAGAAGAACCTTCATTTATTTTTTGATGAACTCATCTGAATGTTTCTGCAAAATAATCACTAACAGACACCATCCTCAGAATATTGCTCACATTCTCAAAGCAAACCACTTCACATTTCTTTTACTCATGAGCAGAAGTAGTCACCAACAATGGTAGTGTTGCTAATATTTTCAGCTCCAGACCAATTCTATTCCATGAGGTATGCTTTCTCTCTGCTTTGAAGTAGGACACAATCGGATGGAACATTCTTCATGCCATCGATGGTAGTTTGGTGATTTTACATAAAAGGCATTTGAGCAAACAGCGCTGTGCAGCAAGAGGCCTCTTTATGGTAGAATAAAATGGCTTTGGCCTTCATGTTTGGTGTTTGTTTTTTTTTTTTTACAGCTGAGGAAGATGATCCTGAACCGCTGAGCTGAAAGCTCCTTGAGCCCTGCACAATCCACGATGCCGCCACCAACCCAACTCCCCCCACTGCTCAAGAGCTGCTTTCAACAGGCCCCCAATTCGCTCCATCTTCTTTTAAACACCCACAAAAACCTTTGCATTTCCTCAGCAGGTGGGTCGATTTTAGCGGACTGCTGTGCTGTGTGGAATTTTAGCTTTTGTTCAAATATTGTTTCTTGCGTCCAAGTTTCAATATGATGATGTTAACTTTGATGTTATCATTCTATTTTATTATTATTTTATTTCATTGGGACATGAATCAAACACAAGAATAAACAGTGTAAGTGTGCCAAAGGAGGATAACATCGTCCCAATAACTAACACAGGAGAGGATTCTTAGCTCGAGGGAGACCTGCGTGTTTCCTTGAGTCACACTTTGCCTCAAGAGCGATTCTTTGGCATATGAGAATGGTGCTAAGTCGTAAATAATTTACAGTTTAGTGGCCATTTGTGCAGGCTATGACAAGCACACTTCTCATCCTACTGAAAGTGTGCTCAACCCCAGTTTTCTCACTCATAGCTTAGATTTTTTTGGTCTGCATTTTTTCTCTTCCACTGCCTTGCCGGGCTCCTCTTTCATTTAGCGCCATCTGTTTTTCTCCTTTTTTAATTCCTTCCTTACCTCTCTTCCTTTCCTGTTGTGACACTTCAATGATCCTTTCCCATATACAACTTTTACTTGCGAAACTTCTTCCTTGCACGTTCGTCATAATGACAAATGTCCGCCACCCCCGCCTCCATTTCCCCTTTTCTTTGTCCCAATTTCCATCCCTTTTTCTACCCGCTTCTTTTCGCCTTTCTCGCTGTTATAGCAATATAATTGTTCCCTTGCTTTATAGTTTCATTTCCGCTCCTATCAACCCATGTGAAAAACAGCCATACCATAACGCGTTTCTGTGTCTGTCATTTGGACAGGCCCAGATTGTATCTCTGGACCATTTCCTGCTGCTTGAATGCTTCCTTTTCGTGATTTTGCCCCATTTGATGGAACGCGGCGGATTTTGAGATTCCCGGTGTGATGTTACCATACTGGCAAAAATTCTCATCTGATCATCAAGTGTACCTAGCAAGTAGCAGGGGGTCATACATTTTTTTTTTTAATTTCTCATTCGATGTTCATGCATCTATATCGGCCGACTGTTCAATGATTTTCAGTTTGTGTTCAGACCAATAGGAAATGGACATGCGAGAAGAAGCTTCAGTCTGTCTTCTTCATGTTTGTTTGTGATTTTTTTTTTTTTGGGTTATTTACATGACATCTTAAACTATTATTTTTCACACTCCATTTTTGCTACGTCTTTTTTGGATCTTATTTCTGAACTACTGTTAATAGTACAAAAGAGGCCTCTTTGGATCTGCTCACTCTCTGTGCAACTGTAGCCACCTTATGTGCTTTCGCAATTTCAGGTTACTGGAATGTGAATGTCATTACCTTTGGTCAAGAATACTGGATTCAAAATCCAGAGGAAGTAAATTATTCTAATTTTCATTTTACAGATTTTGTTCTTAGATCTGTCCTACCAACTGGTACTTCACAGATGCAGCTTGTCTAATTCATTCAAACAGTTGACATTCTAAATCATGGAAACCGACTCACATCATTGAATTACAACCTTTAATGAAGACATCATCGGACCACCATGTTCGTTTTAAGCATTAAGTGCTGAAGGAACTATTTTCTTCCGCGATCTTACAAGATTTATTTTATGTACCAGTAATAGTGCACCTTTTTGCTTGAGCACTGTTATCCAATGCGTACTGTGATATAGTTCTAGAAATCCAGGGCATCATTAACCTTGCAGTGAAGATAATACAACTTCCTTTTTTCTACATGTTACAACCTGATAGCCAATTGGAGTCATAAAAGACCAGAAGGTTCCCACAGCCAGCCGTTCACACCAGGCAGGCTGTTGTTAATGTTAATGAGGTGCGATGGGAGTCCGCTTGGTTGTCAAGGTCAAGGCTGTGTGTTACCGTGATTGCAAGTTTAAGTCGGTGATGAGCCAGCGCCTAAAGCCTAAAGCCGTGAGTTCCAGACAGACTGCGCAGAAGGGGTACATTGCCGTTTCCCCAAGTGTGTGTTCAAACAGGAGTTGTGACATACCCCATTAAAATAATACGTGGCGACAGTTGCTATACAAAGGGGTCTGGACTGTGTCTTTGCTGTTAAACTTGACACTGGTCATGGTTGTTTACATTTGACCTCTGGTACGACGCACAAGCAAGCAACCTCGGAGGTCAACTTCAACCTCTCATCTCGCCGCAGTTCCTGACCCACAGAAAAGCAGGTTGGGAACAAGAAAATGTTGGTTATGACATGCATTGTGAAACAGGTTATGTGAAGTCATATTGTGAAGTTATACAAGTGGATCTCTTTATTATCGGGTGACCAAACGTCCTCTTTTGCCCCGGACATGTCAAACCTTTTTACACTTTCGTCCTGGGGAGTTTTATATTTTCATGAAAATGTCCGGCTTTAATTGTTTTTCACGGGACCAATTATCATGTGTTTAATTTAACTGACAAATGGGAGGTGCAGTGCTTTGTGGAAGAGAAGACAAGTAGCGGCAGTTAGGAGAAGCGTGTGGAGCAGGGAACATTGTGCAAAGATTTTATTTTATAAAGGTGACGGTCGGTGGTCTCAATGCTCATATCGACACGGGACAAGACAAAAAATGATGTATGAGAGAGTATTTAAAATGTTGACTAAGTTCTTAATTGTTAGACCCGGGAACACTGGAGGGAAAAGAAAACAATTATGAAGAGGAAAACAAAAGAATAAACAGGCATTTTTTTTTTTTGGTAAATTGATTCATAACTATGACATTAAGATTAATTAATCAAAGAAAAGCTGTCAAAGATAGCTGTCCACTCTAGTAATCGCTGTCCCTGAAAGAGTTAATATGTGTGTAAAACAGCTGTTTTATTATTTACATTCGAAAGATAGTAAAAAATGTTTTGTTAAAGCTATATTGTTTGTAGAAGAGATTTAGAACATTTAACAATTATAAAACTACATTTGTATTATAATATCTACTACATCACTCCAACTACTTCACCTCTCTCTGAATTCACACCCGTCTCCATAGCCGAACTCACCAATATCATCTCAACAATGAATTCCTCCACCTGCACACTGGACCCCATCCCATCTTCCTTCGTCAAGCACTGCTTTCCCA
>CAAKHF010021912.1:0-12507 GCA_901007745.1 Hippocampus kuda
CTGCGATTGCCAGTGCTCTGCATTACGGTAGTGTGCCGCCAGCGAGCGGCGTTGGCCACCTTCAAAATAAAAGAACTCATGCATAAACGTTGTAAACGTTTATGCATGAGTGGTGGCAGTCTTAAAAGACAGAAACCACCAGAAAAAGAAATGTGTGGTGCAGAAACTTACAATACTTTGCACATTGTCTCACAGTTGTCACTGGGTGGTATCACCGCACTACGGTTCACTTACATTACGAAATGTCCTTCCATACCTATTTGTCATGTCCTTGTTTATTCATTCATTCATTCATCTTCCGAACCGCTTTATCCTCACTAGGGTCGCGGGGGGTGCTGGAGCCTATCCCAGCCGTCTTCGGGCAGTAGGCGGGGGACACCCTGAATTGGTTGCCAGCCAATTGCAGGGCACACAGAGACAAACAACCATGCACGCTCACACTCACACCTAGGGACAATTTAGAGTGTACAATCCGCCTGCCATGCATGTTTTTGGAATGTGGGAGGAAACCGGAGCACCCGGAGAAAACCCACGCAGGCCCGGGGAGAACATGCAAACTCCACACAGGGAGGCCGGAGCTGGAATTGAACCCGGTACCTCTGCACTGTGAAGTCGACGTGCTAACCACTGGACTACCGGGCCGCCCTGTCCTTGTTTATGATGATACTAATGCAGCGTGTTATACCGGAGACAAATTCCTTGTGTGTTCTACATACTTGGCCAATAAAGATGATACTGATTATGATTCTGAGATAAGAAAAAATTGTATTTGAGGATGCGGCCAAATGCACAAAACTGACAGGTCTCTCCCATCATGGTGGGAGCAGCCCTGCGAGGAACGACACGGGTCCGAGCAGAAGCACGGCCACAGCAGGTAAACAGGCACTGTCTGCTGTAACACGGCGCTGTCATGATCTCACACTTGAGACTAGGGTTGTCACAAGAACCGATATTACCGATAATCTGAACGTGATTGAACCTGGATCCGCTCTGGCTTCTTGGTGTGGCCAAAGCTACAGTTGGAGCCCATAAGCATGATGCGCCATGTATCTTTCTCAGGTGAGTTGTCATGGAACTAGACGCTCTGATGGTGGTGTGCATTTTGACCATAATACATCCATGGTTTGGAGCAGAAACAAAACAAACGTGTGTGAATACATAAAACGGAGCTGAAGAATGAAACAATATGAATACACTAGTCAGTGCAAGTCAAGGCACACATAGAAAAACAATCATTCGCACTCTAGACACACTTCGGGACAATTTAGTGTACAATCAACCTGCCATGCATGTTTTTGAAATGTGGGAAGAAAACAGAGTACCCAGAGAAAATCATGGAGAGAACATGCAAATGCAACACCGGAAGGCCATGGAAGGCCGGATTCGATCCCGTGACCTCTGCACTCTGAAGCAGATGAGCTATCTATCTTTCTTCTGTCTAGGCCGACAGAAGCATTAAATGTAAGTCATTGAGTGTGAATGTGTTTCGTGTAAGTGTGTTTGTGGTTAATTTTTTTTTGTAATCATTATTTTGTATAGAAGTATTTGTATGTGTTGAAAGGATCGACATTTCGATTATGCATTTCAAAGGTATATCATTTAAAGCAAGAAATCAAATCAAAATTTATAAGATCAGATCCCCCAGTCTCTCAATATTTTCTGTCCAATGTGCAATCAATTCCGATTGCATACATTTTTATCTACTGAATCGAAAACCACTTGTTAGAAATTATGATATAATTTCTATGAACATTTTTTATATATAGAAAATCAAAACGTGAATATAGAAAATAATAACGTGTAAAACGATGCTGCGTTACTGAGGACGCACGAACACGTTTTGATGAAATGTCACTCTTGCTTCAAATTCGAATTTGCAAGCGCGGTGGTTATGAGGTCATTGGGCACTCACGCATGCGCAGACGCAAACCCCGTTTCTTCGTCAATGCGAAGGAACTGCGTTGCTGGGGGATTTTTGGGACCCCCAAAATGTCCTTATTTGTCGACACACTGGACGCTCTTCTGTCGATGATACTCGGATACCGACGATGTACTCATTTTTAGACGACTTCTACCGCGAGGAGCATTTCAACTCCGGTGAATATCAGTTGTGTTGTGGATGTGAGGTAGGTCACCGTTTATCTCCAGGTTCGTCAAGCAGAACTCGGTTATCAGCTCAGTGGATACTGTAGAAATGTAACAAAATATTGTATTTTTGTCTTGTATATTTCAAATATAGCCTACGTTGAATCGTTCTGGGGTGAGGAGGTGGGGTGCGGTGGTGGTAGGTAAGGGGGCGGGTCGAGCTCAAAGGGCCATCCGCAAGACCCGCCTAGCTAATGGTTAGCACGCTAAGCTAAGTAAGCGACGCTAGTTGTCACCGCCAGCCTGCCTGGTCGCTTTTCAGCCGGCGTTGCATCGGCCGAATTTAGCTGGAGCGTCATGGTTATCATTCAGGGATGGAAACTGGACGCCGATACGGTAACGCCATTTATTTGTATTTCTGTATTTTAGAAAATATTTACATACGATGGCTAGGATATGTGATAAGACAAACAGCGGGGGCATCATGTGTAAAATACGCGACGTGACGTTTGACTGGTTAGGCCGCTGAGGAACGGGATTAGCTCCTCTGAGCTAACTAGGTCGGTGCTAGGAAGCTAACAAAGAGCCGGTTGCTGCTTCTTTGCTTTGTGCCTTTGACAGTGTTACCGTTTAAGGTACATTCGGCGTCATATAAAGAGCTGAGGAAAACGTAAGTACACAAGACGAGTCCCAAGGAGGCAAAATGACAGTTTTACCCTAGATATTCTAATAAAATGTATTTGGATGTACGCTACTGCGTTTAAAATGTGCGGTCGGCTATCAATGCCGCCCGGTTCGTGTTGCATCTTGAGATTCTGACACGGTAGGCTGGGAATGGTTTAATTAGCCGAATCGATTGTCATTGACTGCATGTTCAAATGGGTGCCAAACTACGGGCTAAAATGGTCTGAGTGGTTGCAGTGACAGATACAATCTCTCAAGTACACGTACCCCCGCCCAGATTGTGCGGCGTTGTCGTTGTGTTCTTATACGATTAATGCAATGTGGTGATCTTAATTACACCTTTCCTCGTTTTAGATTTGAACCTACGGCCTCGGAGCAGCTGTCTACTAGTTAAACGGGCTTTGATAAATGGTCGAGATTAGGGAGCTGGTGCTGCAATCTGGTGCGTTTTGATGTCCTGTACAGTAGAAATAGGCATATAGTAGAATAGATAACGTGTACATGACACTTCCATAGTTTAGGGCTGAAGGATTGTCGGAAAAGATCCGGTTATGATTTTTCTGGTGGATATTGAAATTTTTATTCATGTTTGTCTTCAAATCAAGCTTCAGTGAAACATAATGTACATTAGCATTTACAAACAAAAAATTGCATCATAACATCAAAACATTCAAAGCTTTTACTCTTATGAGGCAAGGACACCACAGAGGCTGTGAGGCAGTACTTAGATTGGTTCAACAAAGTAAAAACTACTGCTTGCTCTCATACACATGTGTAATACTGCATGTAATCTTTTTTTTAAAACATTTTTTGCACTTGCATACATGTTCATTGTACATAAATGTATGATCATGTGTATATTTTTGTATTTTTTTTCGTAATAGATTCAAACACACTCAGGACTGAGCACAATGGTCAAAAATCTTCTCATGATATAAATGGGTTCAACTTGTAGCTCAAGGGCTTTGTATGATTTCTTGTAGGTTTCTTGGTCAGTCTGTATATCCGTATCTTGTTATATATTGAGTGTCTTGAATTTATGCCTGGACCTCAAGTCTCAAAATAAAGCAGATTGATGTTTTGATAGTATGTTTTAATGCAGTAGTTATGATACTGTACCATACCATACAGAGTATTTTTCTAATTGCATGTTGCCAATTTTTGTTGTTGAATACAGTCATCAAAATATTAGAAATGTCTTGAGTCAGACTGAAAGCGCAGTTCTACATTGCTGCCAAATCCAACCACAGCCATTATTCTAATTGAGCTGATGTTATTGTAGCTTAGTAAAGGTGAATTTTGAGATGTAGCTTTTGCACATGTGTACCTAATGGTGTTATGAGTTGGTCTAGTAGTAGTAATAATCCATCCATCCACTCCTCTCAAGGGTCATCGTGGGCATGCCAATCACAGCTCCTTTCGGGTAGTAGCCGGGGTACATCCTGAACTGGTTGCCAGCCAATCACAGGGCACACATGATGAACAAGTAGTAGTAATAACAATAATAATTAATAATAATAATAGTCTTGGTTTATCTTTAAATTGTGTGCTTTAAACAAAATTTATGGTACAGATTTTAGCAAGCTCCATGGAAGTTGACCTGGTTGATTTGCTTTCGCGAGCCACATAAAATGATGCGGCGAGCCAGATCTGGCCCCTGGGCCTTGATTTTAACACCTGTGCTCTAGACACACATGGCTGTCATTCAAAAGATGCTGGATTTTTTTTAAAAAATATACAATGGTATGTTTAATATTGCCAAGTCGTAGTGTAATACTCCCAAGTTTTACATTTTGTCGAAATTGTGTGTTTTTCTTTGTCCAATCTGAAGCATTTTTGTGTTTTTCTCTTGCAGTGAAATTGGACAAGAGCAAGTTTGGATTATTTTACCAGTGGGCCATTGCTCAGAGGGCTGTGTGTTTTGTTCCTCACCAGCGAGTCCTAATGCTTGACAGAAGCTACAGCCTGCATTTTACAGAATGGGTGGTGCGGACTTAAAGAAAATTTGTATACCAACATCAGCACCCTGTGCCCTGTTGTGGTGTTCAAACCTTTTCCAAAAGAACACCACCCATCCGCCTCCTCCAATCTCTGCACTATGTGTATAAAGACGGACTTTAAGCAACAAGAAAAAGACACTTGAGGGTTTTTTTTTAAACTTTTAGTTCGCAGATACTGCTTAATACAACATCCTTTAGCCGACATGGAACTCTCGTTTTAATTTTTCAGTTCTTGTCCCTCCTTGTACTCTTTGTGTGGGATGTCGGAAAAGCCTGATGAAAACATGGTAAAGTTCCTGGCTCCCCCTCCGAAGAGTGGAAACGGTCCCAGTTCTGGGTCAGACTCAATGGTCAATGAATCCCGTCCAGCCGAGGTGAGGCGGCGGCATCACACCATGGAGCGCGACCGCGGCAACCCCGAGCACCGCTTCTTCCGTCGCAGTGTCATCAGCGACTGCAATGCCACGGCGTTGGCTCTCCCTTTGCCTAGCAGGATCCCCATACCAGCCGCTCAGCGGAATCAACAGCGAGAGGCCCCAGTGCAGCGGCAACAGGTTCCTGTCGTCCGTGCGCCTCAAGTTGAACAAAGTGTGCCTCGTAAAGTGGAGTCCACTGAGACTCTGGAAAGCGGAGAGCGGAAAGACCCAGAAATTACCAAGGTGAACGCAGTGCAGACAAAACAGGCGTCTGCAATTATACAAGATGTTTGTGACGCAGAGTTGGTCGTGGAGACCCAGTCGTTGCCAGACTTGAGTCAAAGCGAGGCTGATAACTCTGCCGAGTCAAAGGTACTGCATGAAGGGGATGCGGAGGAAGAGGACAAGGACGCCGCCAAGGCTCGTGCTGAGGCAGAGCAGAGGGAAGCGGAGAAGAAAGTGCAGGAGGACATCGAAGAGGCCGAGACGAAAGCAGTGGGAACGTCGCCGGATGGACGTTTTCTGAAGTTTGATATTGAAATTGGACGTGGCTCTTTCAAGACGGTCTACAAGGGCTTGGATACGGAAACCACAGTCGAAGTAGCTTGGTGTGAGTTGCAGGTAAGAAATTGCACTATGTTTTATTTGTTTTTCACACTCAGTTTATTTCACTCAATCGTATATATTGGTTTACGACATACAACATTTCAAATGTATGACATACAATAAACTACTGTACATCCCCCTTTATCACAGGGGATCATTTCCAGACCCACATGCAATTGGTTCAACACTGCAGTATAGAGACTATACGCAGGGAAGAGAATTTTCCATTTGTCAGCAGATTTCTGACTTTTGCAGACCAAAATGATCATTCTCAAGATAAGTGCAAATGCCATGAGAGATTTTTTTTGGGGGGTGGGGGGTGTCTGTCTTGGTGTTGTGGTTGACCCATTTACGACTCATGTAAGGTGTTGGTGTCTGAAGAGTTTTTTTGGTGGTGTTTCCACTGTGCATCTATGAGAGATGAGCGGAACTGCCATTTAATGTGTAGTCCTTTTTTTATTGGTTCAGTTAAAGTCCTCCTGCCACAACTGATGGATGTGCTCTAATGTTGGCATTAGCTGGCGCTAAATTGGCCTGGCGCATAATGTCATTCGTGTCTTATCTGTTCATTGTATTTGATAGCATCTTCGCGTCCATATTTTGAGCAGAAGAGCAGGGTCTGAAATTAACTGGCTCAGTCTAAGACCTTCCACTTTTTCCCAATTATGATATCCTTTGTTTTCTTGCCAGTGTGTTTTGGGGCGTTGTCTTGCTGCATGAAGAAGCCTCTTTTTATAGTTTGGATGCTTTTTTCGAACCCATCGTTTACCTGCGCCACTACATTAAGTAGAACTGCAGTTTGACAGCTGTGCAACCCCCGCAGATGGATGGAAACATCACTTGCAATTCAGTCGTCTATTGAGCACAGTAGTTGTGATTGTTTTTACACTTTTTTATTAAAGCAATAGCTCGACTAAAAACTATGAAGTAGTAGACCAAAAAAAAAAAAAAAAACACCACCTCTGAATCCGAATGAAATTCCATTCATTTTAAACCATTTTATTACATTTGAGGCATTTATGTCAAGTATGTTCATTCCGTTTGGTTTCATTACATCTAGAATGCAAGGCTCCATGTAAACCTGGCTAACGGCAAAGTTGATGATTAGTAATGGCAGTGAGGTTTATGTGCAAAATATTTAACTCAGTGGTGCTTTCCCAAAGTGCTCCCTGATCTCTCTCGCACCATAATTTACCCGCATACTTAAAATGGTGCATTATGGAGATGGCTGTACTCAACTGCTATTAATGGCGGGGTGATGGTCTTTTGTCTACTGATGAATTGGCAGCTTCTTTTGGGTTAAAAGCATTCTCGTGAGTCAGCCTGAGTGTACAGTAATCCCTCATTTTTTGCGGTTAATTGGTAATGTCATGGAGTTGGAACACAGCGTAACTAATAATTAAAGTTATCACTTAAAAACAAAAAAAAAATTAATGGGAACACAACACTCAGATACAGTATGCGAGACAGTCAACAGACTGGCGATGATGCGCAGCCAATCATCTCACGGGATAAATCCACTCGTGCGTTCATCGGTCTATGTCACGCCGGGAACCAATCACGCGCCTTATTTGAGTGGGCATATAAAAAGCCTGTGAGTCACGTCAGATCTTTGTTCAGGATGTAGAGAAACTTTCTCACTTGCCACATCAACACGAAACAACCTGTGTTAACCGCAAACAGCGGCGCTGACATTGAGGGGGAAAAAACGTGAAACACTGAAGCCGTAAAACTTGAAGCGCAAAGTGGCGAGAGATCACTGTATTCTGATTTGTAGATGTTTCATTTTTGTCTCCCCTCATGTAACAATTATGAATACATATTTATCCTAGACCACCCAGTTTTGTAAAGGGCATAGAGCCAATGCAGTTTCCTTTCACAGTTACCTGAGTAACATCCGCTGACATTTCCCCTTAGAAACCACACTGACTTTGCATTTCCTTTTTGATTGTTTCACACAGTGAAAAGCATAAGAACATGCCCCCCCTCTCCACCCCCAGCTGGACTGCTACTTAATGACGGCCGTTTTGGTGCTTGTGCTTTTGTAACGAGATAATAGCTTGCCAATCACTGATATCAGAGAAAGTGGTTCATGAGTGTTCACCTTACCATTAGAAGCTAGCTTTGTTATGCCACCGATCACTGTTAGGTCTGTAGCTATCTCATATTTTGGTATTCGGATATCCAACTGAAAATAGTACTTGAATAATTGGATTTTTGGCTAAAAATAAAGAGTATATTTTGCTTATTTAATGATACAGAAGATTAAAAAAAAACCACACACATTTACACTGCATCATAAACGGCTGGTTTGCATTTGTAGATAATTAACATTTTAAGCCAGGTGGCACGCTGGTAGACTGGTTACCACGTCCGCCTCACTGTGAAGAGTTCATGGGTTCGATTCCCGGCCATGGCCTTCCTGTGTGTAGTTTGCATGTTTTCCCTGTGCCTGCTCGGGTATTCTCCAAGTACTCCAAATTCCTCCCACATTCCCCTATGCATGGCAGGTTAATTGAACACTCTATATTGTATCACTATATTATGTGTGATTGTGAGTGTGAATGGCTATCGTTTGTCTTTGTGTGGTCTGAGATTGGCTGGCAACCAGTTCAGGGTGTCCTCCACTTACTGCTCGAAGTCAGCTGGGAGGCGCTACAGCACACCCGCGAGCCATGTGAGGACAAAGCTGTTCAGATAATGGATGGAACATTTTATACCTAAAGTTACACTGTATGTACTGTACACTATTTTCGGTCAAGATATGTAATTGTAGTGTAAATGTAGGTACATTTCTCCCCATAAATTTTGGTCTATGAGACAATGTCAGAAGTTCAGTAGCAATTTTGTGGACTGAAACAATGCGCTTAAGCAGAGTTTATTTTTTAATAAAAAAAAGATACAGCAACTGTCTGAAATCGAGTCAAGTCAGCTGCTACTGTATGCCACAATACGCTGCCAGTAACAGTTTAAAAATAAAGGTGTACGCATTTCAAGCCCTAGTTAGGCGAAAGCCTTCGATTGTCGCAAAGTTTCACAATGGGCTTGGATCGATATATGGGGCCATACAGGACTTTCGGGTTTCGTCGATGTAGTATTCTCAACTTCTTTTCTAGTCAATTTATTTGTAGCTCAGCACACAATCCTACAATATTCACTAGATGGGACACCAGATTTCTTCTTTATGCCTTCTTTGTTCTTTTTTTCCAAGTCAAGTTTGTCATAATAGGATGACCCCCAGGGTTTATACTTGAGACACCACAGCATGTTCAAATATCACATATTGTTCTAAATTCCTTGGAGGAAAGCTATGCTTTACAGGCTTTCAAAGCGAAATCAGATAATTAGTTTGACAAACAAGGCTTTGAAAACACTGGATGTTTGCGCTGATTCATACAAACCCATGATGTTCATCGTTGGCTATTTTCTATTTTCGTATTTTTTCTGCTTTATTTTCCTTTCCTCAGTATTTGTTCAAATTTATCTTGAATGGTTGTTCCATTTGTATTGATTGTTATACTTAATCTTTATGTTTGATAGATGTGCATAAGTGTTCAAAGAGAGCCACCAGATTTGAATAAAATGGCGCCTTTAACGTGACAAACTTGTGTCGCTAAAACTCTTAAATGGGAGGTGTTCCTAAATGTTACTTGAACCACTGTTTTGTAGTCGATTTAAATTCTTTGCACCGAACTACATTTCTTGAAAAAAATGTGTACAACCTTGCATTCTGATTGGGACTTTTTTCTGGCCACTGGATATTTGTTTCATTTTATTTTTAATTTGTTAACTTTATTCTATTTTGTTCTCAGCAAAATACATACGGTATTTTATGAACAACCATAAAAATAAAAGATTATAGAAAATAACCATTATTTTCATATAATTTTGAGGGAAAATACTATAGTGGACCAAAAAATTGCCCAAGCATATCCCTCTGACAAAAACATCCCATAGTCTGAAGTCGTTGGGTAGCACGCTGGACCGGATCCAATTAACTCATTCACTCCCAAAGACGTTTTTAAACGTCTTTTCAGACTTGGTCTAGAATTGGCTGGTACTGAATGAGTTAACAGTTGCCCTGATTGTGTGCACAATCTGCTTGTGACTGTAATTTCCTTATTGATTTACTCTAAGTGACTAGTATGCACTCCTTTTTGGAAATAAGAAAGGAATGTTGAAGGTTAATACTGAATTTTATAAATTCAAGTCAGTGTGCCTGAAGAAGTCCAAAAGCAATTAAAACTTGGACAAAGTTAGTTACTTCTTGTCCAAAATATATTATTGGACATATAATTGCTCTCTGTCTTTGTTACACATGCACGATTGGCTTTGAATTGAACTAGAACCAATTATAAAATATGCCGGGGGGGGGGGGGGCTGAGGCAGCTCCATGGCCCTGAGCAAAGTTTGACCTCATTCGCCACATGATTGTTGGTTTTTCCTGTCACGCTCTCAGCTTGTCCGACAGCAGCGCGTTTACAGCAGCCATAGATTTGCATGCACACTTTGTAACAATGTGAAGATTACAGGCACGTGCCCCTCCCCCATACACAACATCAATGGCGCGCATGCTCAGAGCGCTCATGCTCAGAATGCTTCTGTGAATGTAAAGTGGGTCACATTCCTGACAGAAGAATCTCCTGTGTGAAGCACAGCAGGCTGGCCTGCCAGGGCTTGTTTTACCCTATCTCATCCTCCCACACTTTTTTTTTGTCTTCCTCTCGAATGGCCCCAGTTCACATTTCTTTCTTTAACTATTTCACCCCAAGCTGTACAGTTTTTAAAAATCATCATCCAACATACTTTTTGAAAATTCTTGTTTTAGTGTTAGAATGATCAATCATTTACTGATTTAAATATAGCTGTAGCTTGACTCACAAATTTAATGATCCATGACAAGATCGTAACTCGATTTGCTCGTCTTAACAAATCAATTTTTCCATTTGAAAGCTGATGTGAAATGCTATTAATCTGTTGCAGCCCCGTAAATGCACCACTTTTTTTTAATGAAGAAAAATAGGACTTTTATTGTATAAAACCACAATAAAAAACATAACCTAGCTTTATAAAGTGTAATTACTGTTTGTACTCCAGTATTAGTGTAGTGCATTTAAGGTGCATGGACTAGTGAGTGAGTGGCCGGATTAGCAGGTTAGGCCTGCTGCACACCTAGCAACATGAGTGAACTATCGCACAGTGTGCAAGGTTCCGCAACTGTTTTTCGTGAATAGCCGACAATCAGCTCGTAGTTTTGCCACAATTCAAAATTCAAATATGAAGGGCGTCACAACATTGCAAATGCAACAGCTCATCAGAAATGCCATGTGCTGTCATAATCGTGATTTAACAACCAAAATGAAGGTATTACTGGGTATCACGTGACATCTGACCACCACCAAGGTGTACCACTATAGTATATGTATGTATATTAAGGCTGTCACAAGCCAGTGTTTTTTGAATCAATTCTCCCATTGATTATTCCATCCATTACTAATAGAAAAAATATTTTGTGCTAACATTTCCCAAAATGATCACGTCACAATCATCCCTGCCCAATGTTTAGTCATGAGACACAAGATATGCTAAGCTACATTAGCTGGAGACGCTTTAACACGCACCGAGTGGTCACAAGTCTGTGGAAGACACTTGGCCTCCATAAAATAGTGATGGGCCGTACTGTGGCGAAGATAAAGTTTGTTCAGTGTTAATTCACTTAAACCACCAAT
Source organism: Hippocampus kuda (assembly GCA_901007745.1). Classification (NCBI taxonomy): domain Eukaryota; kingdom Metazoa; phylum Chordata; class Actinopteri; order Syngnathiformes; family Syngnathidae; genus Hippocampus; species Hippocampus kuda. The sequence goes on from CAAKHF010021912.1 coordinate 11,521, forward strand.
TTAAAGCTGTGTTGTTGTTCCATCTAGCAGCACCAAGCAGCCGCCAAAGCAACTGCCAACTCGTCATCACGCGGGTCACATTCCCATGTTCAAGTTTCTCAGCTCTGCCAGCTCTCCTATGCACTAATACATAAACATATTTTTATCCCTTTTAAGTACAAAAGGACCACAAAACGTTGGCATTTTCATCGGTATTTGGACTCATCTCATCTCATGTCTCCTAACTGCAATGTTCCTCTCTCCTCAAAACATTGAATGCTACCCAGAAGTTATTCTTACACTGCCATATTTGTTGCCAAGAAACAACGTTGACACCTGGAAATGGTGGTGCGGAAACACCATTTATTTAAAAAAAAAAAAACTGCTCAGCTCTACTGATTTCAAAATGAAAAAAGAAATCCCCAAAACAAAAAACATTGATATCAGAAAAAGTTATTTGGGTGAGTCTACTCCAGAGGTGTCTAAACTACCGGTAGTAGTGCCATGTTCCAATTTCTGAACATATCAAGTATGGTCACAGCACAGATTGCTGTTGGTTTGATTTTGATTGTGGAGATGGGATTCAGCTGGTACTCAGTAGAGGTGCGGATCCATACTAATGGAATACAAGGCTGTGGACCACCACAAAGCTTGAGTGAAGCAAAAAAAAAAATCACATTATTTGCCTTAAAGCTTTCAGCTGTAGATTAGTAGCTTTTCAAAATAACATTGTAGACACAATGTGTAATTGGTTGTTTTGTTTGATTTATCTGAACCACTCTGTCCTCACGAGGGTTGCAGGCATGCAGGAGCCTATCCCAGCCGTCTTCGGGCAGTAGGCGTGGTACAGCCTAGACTGGTTACCAATCGCAGGACACACATACACAAACAACCACTCACACTCACACCTAAAAACAACTGAGTGTTCAATTAACCTACTGTGCATGGGTGTTTTGTTGTTGTTGTTGTTTTTTTTTTTTTTTTTTTTTTTTTTTTTTTTGGAAACCG
>CAAKHF010021913.1:0-11102 GCA_901007745.1 Hippocampus kuda
GAAAAAAAACGAGATTCAATGAAAATAAAAATTGCAATAGCCCAAGAAGAAACTGACTTAATTTGTAAGGAATGGAACAAATGATGAAGACTCTTTTCCTTAAGCTAACCTAATTAGTTGCTCATTTTTTCATTCTTTTCCTTTGGCAGCTTTAAGTTCCTCTCATGAGTGTTTGGTTCATCTCATTCCAATGCACAGGAACGAGTTATGGGTACAAGTGAATTTGGTCCTTCTCAAGGAATAATGTAGAACTCTGAAGACAAAATGAATGCACTAGCAGGAATAAATAAGTATCAATGAAGGTGCACTATTCCAATTGGGATCATTTGGGGTTGTCATGAGCTGAAAAGATTTGGGAAGCAAATGTTTGAATACAGCCTCGCTGTTTGGTTAATCATCTAAAGGTCTGCACGCTGGACGATAAAATATGTGGAAGGTGATACTGTAAAATTCACTGAAATCCAGAAGCTGTCTGTGTTTACACTATGATAGGTTGCAAATAAAACTATCAAATGCCGCTCGGCAATAATCCCCATTTATTGGCTTTTACTGCATATAGCATTAAGTTGACAAAAACAATCATTCCTTCACTCATAATTGTGTAAGTGTTTATGGTGAAAAGGCTCCACCGAATTGACCTTTAAGCTTCTCTTTTTCCACATCCCTCCCTGTCTCACATAACTCATACTTGTCCTCTCACAAGTCCCGTACTTTAAAGTGCATTGATTCTTGCTGGAGAGAAGCCAAGATGAAAGCCACGAAATGAAGGCAAAAGCCCCCCTAATGATAATTCCAACACAAAGGCAGACATTATGAGCTGACTGTTTTGTTTCCCAATGAGCAATGCAGGGGGTCAGAGTGATTTCCTCCTTTAAAATGTACCACATATTAAAAGAATAAAAATAGAAAAATAGGCACTCCTATCAGTCCCCACGGCACATAAGTACACCTGTTAAATGTTTACGAGGGAGTGAAGTTCATTTTGGGATTGACTGGTGTTAGCTTTTAGTGACGCTGCAATAAAACAGATACACAAAAACACATGCTCTTAAGCACTTGAGCACACACACGTCATAATATTTTCCTCAAACATGTGCGCACATCCAGAAGGACGGGACTTTTTGGTCCCCATGGAAGATTTTGTTCCTAATCCTCACAACATCATCACGTCACCATGGCAACAGCATCCGTCTGTGTCATTTGGACAGATGTGTTGTCAGTCTGATGCTTGCGGCAGGTGCCGGCGCGAGACGACCACTACGTCATGACACTATAAATAACACACCATGCGGCAGCTGCGCATCCTGGGAAACCAAACGTACATTTCACCTGAATGTGAAACACTTAGTGAGAGCACAAAGACGGTAGATAAATATTAAGCCACTTGACATTATCAGGTTTCTTCATTGTCCCATGGCGGAGTGAGTCAGGCCATGTACACACCATCATGAGCGGTTTTACATTTACCATGTTTTTTGAACACTTGTCCACGTACAAACCTAAGTTTTAAGTCAATAGAAACCATTGTTTGGCAATGAACAATAAATGGATGTCAACCCTGGCGGTTCAGGCAGTGGGGGCAACATTCTATGAGGATCTCTTTTATTTTTGTTAAGAAGGGGTCAACAGAGAGCGAGGCGCACTTCATAGTGCTCATTTTTATTCATGTTTCCGGGCAACGAGCAGTCCGTCATCTCAGAAGGCAGTGGGCAACATCGTTGTTGTGTATCCTGTATAGTTGCTAAAGGGCGGCTATCAAGATAAAAACACAGCAGTAAACTAACATCTCTCTCCTGTGGTTGAGAGGAAAGAAATGTCATCTGTCATAGAGCACATTTGACAATAAAGTTGACTTGAACTTAAACTTGAACAGGGTTGCACCACAGGACACTTTCATGCACCGCACCGCTGAAAAACGGCGGCCAAGAATCAGTTTTGTTATTTTTCACGAGCTAGAAGTTATCATCGTTCACTCAACAACCGGCAGTCAGAACTAGCAAGAACACGGACAGCAAGGTTACAAGTTAAGGCTATACCGATCAGGAAATGTTGGCTAACTTCATGAATTATAATTGCAGCCTGCCAAGACCATGCTTTAATGTCATCTTGAGTTGCTAATTGCATGCTTCAAGCTAGCATCAGCAAACCTCGACACAAAACCATGCAAGTCTGCAACAGTAGCCTCTGATGATGTTATTTATAGACTGACTGTCTGAAATGTGGCATCGTCCTCTCCATTGTTTTGTGTCTATAGTTCAAAATGAAGAGACATACATTGACACGCACGTGTTGTCTTACTGCATCTGCTTATTCGTGCCACTTTTGTATTGTTTTATAACAAGTATTCATTATTTCTTTTTATTGTTATTATTTAATGAATTTGTTCATTGTATTCCAAACACCTAATCAGGGAACTACAGGGCTGCAAATGAGCTAAACCTTGACATCTTCACTTGAATGTTGAACATTTTGTCTTTTTTTTTTAAAGGCTGTATGTTACAGTATATGTATCATCTCTTTTAAAGAAACAATCTCATTTTAATTTCAATCTCATTCTAATATCAATTAATACACACACAAACATTACGCACGCAGCTGTTTTTCATCACAAACCTGATGATCCAGTGGTTGTGGATGCACATACTTGCATAATCACTGTCTGTGTCTCTCACTCTGGATTTCATGCCCAGCCTCTTGACTCTCAGGATCTTTATCTGTCTCTCCTCCTCTTCCTGTGTCCTCTCTCTGGGTCTCCCAAGTCCTCTGGTATGGAAGAGGGGAATTGGCAATGTGGAGTAAATAGTTTTAACTGGCAAATACGTTTGAACGTATTTGCAAGTACATGCAAAAGTATTTGCAAATATGTTCAAACGTACTGGTACTTCCCAATACGGTCGAAGGTGCTTGTAAGCTAAAAATAAAGCATTTTTTCCCCCATAATGCCATGGGGCGTTGACTTGGACATGCGCAAGTTAAAAAAAAAATTAAAGCCTTTTTTTTTCTTTTTTTGCATTTGGCCAACATAATAACAATCTGTTGGAACCTTAAATGCGTAAACATTCTTTATTTGTCATTTTTACGGTTTCATTATTATGTATGCAATGCGTGATCTCCGTTTGGCTTTTTTTTCCCCATAATGCCACATAGTACTGACTGACGTATGTGCATACCCCATGGCATTTGGGGGGGGAAAAGCAGAATGAAAATTATGCACAGCAGATTTAATAATTCAAGTTCAGCTTTAGTTTTTTTTTTCGTTTTTAACAAGTGCCAACAAGTGCATTCAAACATATTTGCAAATAGATGTGAAAGTTTTTGCAAATACATTTTAAAGTACTTGCAAATATGTTTGAACGTATTTGCAAATATGTTCTGTGGTGCTCATAACTTGCTGCTCTTCAGCTCTAGTAACACCAACATCTGGCCAAATTTCATTGCCTGCCTCATTGTTATTCCTCTATGTGCTGCAGAAATATTTATTTTCTGTTTGAACTATAGAGAAAAAGCAATAGGGAGGAACCCATATTTCAGTAACCCAGTCTATAAATAACATTTATTATGCTAGGATACTGTAATAAGCCTGCTTGGTTTTGTGCTGTGGTAAAGTTAATGTTTAAAACTAATGTTAGCTAGAATCTACATGTCTGTCGCTAGAGTATTATAGTACGAACATCTGGTCTCCGTGTGATGACAGAAAAATGTGTTTATCCGACAAGATTTGGAAAATACAGATTTTCAGCTTTAGAAATACATTGAAACCAGAGATAAACTTTTTTATTGTGGGTGTTTTGGTCTGTGTCTGTTACAGTTTTGGAGATAGGACATGCCAAATGAACTATGCTTGAGTCAAAGAATTTCACATGTGCAATATGAAAGAATATCCTACGTATAGATGACACATATGAAACAGCTGTTGTTAAAGGCTAACGCTACATTCTTTTGGTGTTATTTTTAGAAGGACTGAACTGTTCTGTAACTGTTTCATATCTGCCATCGATACATAGATCGTCTTTCACATTGGATATTTAAAATTCTTTGACTCAAAAAAAGTTCATTTGGCACCTCAAATCACCAGAAATGTGCAGACAAAAAAGACCAAAACATAATTCTATTTACTGTACTCAGATGTACATACCGTGTGCACTGTATATGTTGATGTAGTCTCTCTTTTCTCTCCTCAACTGCTCAACAGCCTGCCATGACTAGATGGGAATAGGAGGAAAGATCATTACAATGTATTAAGTGTTAAATTGAAAACTTACATTTAACATAAAAACATTTGAAACGACCAATTGAAATAATCAAAACACTATAATATTGGACTATGCTACTACAGTAATGCATGGAGTGGTTTTATCCCATTTTAGTTCAATCGATTCCGCGCTATTCTTAGTTATTTTAGTGCCAAGCCTCGGATAAATTTACTTTTACAATTTACTTTTACAATAACTAACCAATTTTTACTACTACAGCATGCAGTTTGCTTGGAAGCTAAGCAAAAAAACCCATCTTCCTTGACGTGTTATGCGTTATGTGGTAGTTGGCTGCAGTGTCTCTATTGAGCCTTCAATGTTTTGTTTTGTTTTGTTTTGTTTTTTAATATGAGAGCTAGCTGTCCTGCGATTGGCTCGCAACCGGTTCAGGGTGTCCCTCGCCTACTGCCCGAAGACAGCTGGGATAGGCTCCAGCACCCCTTGTGAGGATAAGAGGATTGGAAAATGGATGGATGGATGAGAGCTAGCGGCTAGCTAGCAGGCTCGCTAGCTATCTGTTAGCTTGCTTGCTGGCTCGCAGACTGGTGGATCGGCAGCGGGGCCATCCAATTTTTCACCGCCGTACTTTGGTCCACAAAACAGAGACACTACAGGGATACCTATTTATTACACAAGCTAGTGGCTAGCTCATAGGCTAATAGGCTCCAAAATGCTGTGGACTGGCAGAGGGGTCGTCCAAGATGTTACCACCGCTGTGTCGGTGTGTGTGTGTCTACATAACAGACACTTCAGGGAAAGTTAACTATTTATTAAACATAGCGGCACAAGTTATCGAGATCATAGCTCACACTGCAGATATACTGTGTGTGACTTTTTATGATTTTTCTTTTTTCATTTACATTTGGCAGGCTTTTTAAGGGCACTCGAGTGTGATGTGTCAAATTTATAAGACTTTTTTTCCACTTTACAGCATCTTTAACAATGTCAGGTCGAGTCATCAGGTTGAAACTTGAAATCAAGGGTGTTAGGTTTAATCTAATTAGTGGTTGTGCCCCACGGGTAGGGTGTCAACTAGAAGCGGAAGCGAAATTTTGGAAGGAGCTCGATGAAGTAGTTCAAAGAATGACAGGCAGACAAAGAGTCGTGACTGGTGCAGATTTTAATGATCATGTTGGGGAAGGAACTTTAAAGGACAGATGGTGGTGGACTTTGCCAAAACGGTGGAAATGGGTGTAGCGAACATTTTCTTCCAGAAGGGGCGGCACCGTAGGATGATCTAGAAGAGCTTAGGTAGAAGTACAAAGGTAGATTACATCTTGTGCAGACGATGTAATCTGAAGGAGATTAGTGACTGTAAAGTAGTGGTAGGGGAGAGTGTAGACAGACAGCATGGTGGTGCGTAAAATGACTCTGGTGGTGGTAAGGAAGATGAAGAAGACAAGGGCAGATCAGAGAACCATGTGGTAGAAGCTATGAAAGGAATAGTGTTGTACAGCTTTTCGAGAAGTGGTGAGACGGGCTCTCGGGAGACAGGAGGAGCTTCAACAAGACCACTTCAGCCAAGGTGATCAGAGATACAAGCAAGAGAGTAATTGCTGTGTCTACTGCTAGGAAAAGGGAGAAGCTGCCAGCCAAGAGCGCGAGAGAAAGACCTAAGAGAGGGTTGATACGGTAGATGTAGTGAGAGAAGACATGAGGGCAGATGGTGTGAGAAAAAAGGATGCAGAAGACACGCTTAGATGAACGCCGATGACACTCTGTGGCAACCCTTAACGGGAAAAAAACCGAAAGGAAAAGAAGTATGAGCCTAATAACAGGACTGCTTTTGGAACCTGATACTGTCTTACCCAGATTCAATGCGGCCAAACCTTTTGCTAATAATAGTTAAAGATTTGGCTGGCAACCGGTTCAGGATGTCCGCCGCCTACTGCCCGAAGACTGCCACATTTTTGGAAAGTATGTAATGTTGCATTACACGGCTTGAACAATGGTGACTCATTAGTATCAAGATTCATTGGTAATACGAATCAGTCGCTCAAGACGTAATGGAAGATAGCTAACATACGTTACCACCATCACTTCAATGTCCCTGTAGTATCCAATTGTTATAACCTGCTTAACGACGGTTGTACTGCACTTGCTGCGCCCGCTCACCGTTTCTCCCCCGTTTGAAAAGCATGCATCTGCGGTAGCTCCTCTTCCTGCCCGCTGTTGCTGCCTTCACCTGCATCAACCTGATGTTGCTGGAGCATGACTGTCACAGGGAGGAGTGGCAGCAGGAACTCCTTCCTGTGGGGGGCACTTTTTCCAGCATCTTAGGTGAGATTCCCTAATGTCTTGGCACGCACGCAACTTCTCTCTTCCCCCTTTTTTTGTTTGTTTCTTTCTTTCTTTCTCTATGTTGCCACTCCTTCGACACACACAGCATATACAAACTACGGAATGAAAGTAGCTGGGGGAGTGACATGGGACTAAGCAGGTAAGGGGCGAGGATACTTTTGAACTATAGTCGAACCGCGTAACAACATACCTCGAGGGGCATAACGAATCTGTAGGTTATAATGGCAGTTTGTTGTAACTATTTCCTATAAAATGGCCGCCAACTACGATGTATTATACAGTATGAACATTTATAGATGTATAAACATGTCAATTACAAATATGCGTATAGAGAATGAAGAAAAATGATTATTTAACACATGAAACAAACAACTGTCGCGTTCCTACTTCATCTCTGAAAACATTTGGTCAGCAAATGAAAAGTGCCTTCGCAAATTTTGGATGCACTGCATCCCGAAGTCGTTTACAATCATCTTTCTATCTGTTGGCCTCGAACTCTGCCATGATTTTGTTGCCATTACGGATGATTGTCGAAATCATCGACGTTGTCAATTCGTAGTCTCGGTTGACCTTCGTCTGGGAGACTCGCTTTTGAAATCGAGAGACAATTTCAGCCTTCGCTGACAGTGAAGTCTACCGGACATGTTTTCAGACCGCGTGCTCGGGACCGCGCCGTGCCTCCGGAATTACAAAAATGTATGAGGCGATCAGTAGCGTTGCTAAGCAACGGAAGGAAATCCCACACTGTACATATTAATGCTAACAAATCTAACAGGCTGACAGAAATAAACTATGTCCGAGTAGAAATGACATAAAGTAAACAGGAAACAGGAACGAACTATGTGTGCTGACACAATTACCAGCACTTTATAAAAATGTAATCACATAAATGTATAATTGCTATGGGGTGTGACCATTCAGTACATCCAAAATCTTGGCTGTAACTTAGTTTAAGTTCACGGTTGCCTTCACTTTCACTTCAGCAAAGGAAAAACAAAAGAAAAAAAACACTGCTTATCTTTTTGTGAAAAGAGAAATATATTGAATTGCTTCGCTCCACTTGCATAGCATGGGGAAAGGAGGCTGCTTCAAAGCTTCACTACTCTTTACATTCATGTCATACCGTTTCATCAGCATTGGCAAGTTTGACATTCAGGCAAAAATGCATGTCAAGAGCTACGACTTCCACTATTCATGACGTCTGCCAGAAGCTGAGCAGAGCTCTGTTTGTTCATAGACTAAACGTGTGGCTAGAGCGTGAAGCGGTTGTTCTCTCTGGCATCTTGAACAATCACCACATCATATTTCATAAATTGCACCTGCATGATTGATTCAATCCAGAATTAGGGGACAATTTAGGCATGAATGTTTTGGAAAAACAGACCACTCGTTTTATTATTTTATTTTGTTCAATAAAAATGGATGGGGTGAGTTGGGCAAACATGTAATTCGAATTATCCAGCTCAACTATTAAGGGTACACTATTTATAAGCAAATCTACAGTAGCCTGTTTGTTTGTTTTTAAAATCTAAAATAACATATTGAACAAAGTTACAATTTATGAAGGACTCATTTAAGAGGGTTGCAAATGAATGCAAATATTAGAGTTTATGCTCAAGGGTAAATGCTCAAATTTAGTTATAAAATAAAAGAAACACTTTGATAAAGGGGGATATTTCTGTGTACAAACAAAATGTTTGAACAAATACATAGAAAACATATCAACAAAAGCTGATTGGTTGTGTTATATTAGGGAGAAATAAAAACATTTTGGGCTGCCCAAGAGCAATTTAGTATTTTCAAAATTTTGGTATCAGTTTAACTATAGCTTCAAATAAGCTTTGTCTGAGAAGAACTACCCCCCTCCAAAAAAAAAAAAAAAAAAAAAACCATAAATCCACGTTTCTGTATTTAGTACATGGATTTGAAAAAAAATGTATTGTACAATGCAATGTATTGCTGACCAGACGTCAAGACACACACACACACACGCACGCACACACGCACGCACACACGCACACACGTGGTTGACCCCAAGGACCACATGAGAAGCCCGTAACACAAGCCTGGTCTAAAAATAACCCACGAATGATTGAACTTTGCGATTGAGGAACATTGGTGTAGTAGTGATCATTTGTAAAGGGAAACAGGTGCAGAGATTTAGCGAAATAAAGTATTGCATATGGATTTTTAATCCCCATAAGTCATTACTGATAATTATTGTCATGAATCATAACAGGCTGTCAGCCTTCATCATAAATGAAAACACCCGCGGGGGACACCCTGAACCGGTTGCCAGCCAATCGCAGGGCACACAGAGACAAAGAACCATCCGCGCTCACACTCAATTAAGTGTGTTCAATCAGGCTGCCATGCATGTTCTTGGAATGTGGGGGGAAACCGGAGTATCCGGAAAAAAACCACACAGGCACAAGGAGAACATGCAAACTCTACACAGGAAAGCCGGAGCTGGAATTGAACCCGGGAACCTCTACACTGTGAGGCTGATGCGCTAACCGGTCGTCCACCGGGTCTCCCTTGAAAATAACATATAATTAAAGGTAACCCTGGTCAATAAATATTTATTTTATTTCATTTATTTATTTATTTTTATTAGAGGTGCAAGTCAACGTTTCTACAGTAGATGCTTTTCACAGAGTAATATATTCCATAAAAGTTATGAATTCAGTGTTGCCTTCAACAATGCGAGATTTTTCTGAAACGGCAGAGCTTTCAATGAATGACAAAGCATTGAAAAATCTGAAGTGTGCAGTCTTTTATATGTCAAACTTTAGACCCAAAATAGAGAATAGATCTCAAAAACCTGGCATTCTAGAAGAAAAAGCCAAGATATTTTGGAATTCAATGTCAAACATACTTTTAGGGACACTTAAAGCCATCACTGATTAAATTTCGCTGTTGAGCATTGATAGTTTGAACATATTGTACATTTCAGAGTCATGCATTCCATTTCAAAGAGGTTGGTGACCCCCTGCACTAAAGTCATGACACGAGAGTGACTGGATCCTCTGTTTATCCCTGACCCGACATCCTGCCTGATCTGTGACAACTGACACTGTGGGTCTACTAGGCGCGGTGAGGTTGCTCCTATTTAAACACACCCTAGGCAAATTGGCTATTTAACCCTTCCCATCTCAAGCCTGAGGAAATATTTGGAAATTCTCAAGCATTGAGCGCAGAGCGATGAAGGGACTCATCTTTTTTTCCTCCCGTCATCTAGCGGAGGTTCACGGAGCAATTACAACCATGGTTCTGTCATAACTTGTAGAAGTAAACAATTTTCACCAACGTCAGTCGCAGAAGTATTTCATGTCTCTCCACATATCGCATACATGTTATACACGAAGAACGAGTCTTGGCTATAATTGGCATTGCATTGACCTGTTACCGTAGCTCCTCTAATTACAGCACCTCTGTCATGACATTGTGTAACTACGACGCTCCTTCCACTGTGTACATTGTTTGGAGAGATACTGAGACGTGTTTGTTTAGTGGTCCCTTCGGCCGTGGCACCTGCGCTCCAAAAGCAGGTTGAGTTGACCACTCTACCGAGGACATCCGGACCGACGCTTGTTGTCTTATCGCACGCAGAGAAGGCGCGATAAGAGCCTCCATTTACTTTTTACGGGTTGCCCCCAGAAGACAAATCTATGGGAGAGCCGAGGGAGCTTGCGCAAGTAGGCCACGCTGCTGACGTCAAGAGTTTCTGCTTGATTAATTACAGACATGCTCGGTGCTGTGTTCACAACAAAGCGTGAAACTAGCTGTGGATTTTGTCCAAACTAGTGCAGCAAGAATAAAACCTGTAATTAAAAAACAAAAGTTCATAGAAATGACTTGTGTTTTTGCGGGCCTCATTTTTTCACACATTTCATGATACCGGTACGTATTAGTCAATCTTATTTCTTGTTAAATCTTTACGACAAAAGGTGATCCAAAAAATGTTTTTTTAAGCACATCATCATTTCAATCTAATAACAGAGCCACTGCTCACTTGAAAGATCTCAATATTAATGAAATGTGTAAAAACCATAGTTGAACTTTTTACCCCCCCGCAGGGTGAAAACATGACATTCATAAGCATTGAAAGGAATTTGGGTGTTAGAATATGCTCATACACAGTCAAACACTAGAATGCGGCATGACATTTCTGAGGAAATTCCATCCAAATATGCCAAGAGGAAAGCTGATTTGGACTTGGAATCAAAAATTGGAATGCAAAAAGGCTTTGTGAAAATGTTTCTTCATAAAAATGTAATTGAGACTGAGTATGATAAGTATTATACACAAATTCACACGAAGATACAAAAATGTGTCATGGTGTATGGGCAAGGCAGCTCTTGTTATATGACGCATTTATTACACAAGGTATCTCAATGCGCTTCACACGATTAAACTAAATTAAAAAAATAATGTACATTGCAAGAAAAAGGAACACACACACACACACACACAAACACACACACACACACACACACACACACACACCCCACACACACACACACACACACACACACACACCGCCAT
>CAAKHF010021914.1:0-11578 GCA_901007745.1 Hippocampus kuda
GCTTGTCGTTGCCACTGTACCCTCTCTCCCAGGAGACCCCCAATTATAGTCAGCCCAGGCCAGGTGATGGACTACAGTTACAAGGCAGGAATGTCCAGCCAGCGTCTCTTCTGTGCGTGCCATCCGATTGGACGTCTCTCACTCGCTCGTTCACTCGCTCGTTCGCACCGTTACAGGCACCTCAGTGACAATGCATTTTAATGACCTGCTTTATTGCCTATCACTTCTATTCAAGCCTATTGGAAGATGCAAGATGAGAAATGTGTCATTCATAAAAAAAATACATTACATATTCTAGCAGTGGCGTGAGAATGGTTGATTGAGTGAGAGGTAATACTATTCTGCTCTTTTTATGTATTTATATATATATATATATATATATATATATATATATATATATATATATATATATATATATATATATATCGAGTGTGTGTGTGTGTGTGTGTGTGTGGATATTTACATCTAAATACACATCAAGTGTGTGTGTATAAAGTGGTTATGAAAATTCTGCACACCTCTGTTCAAATGCCTTTTTTGTGACTGCAAAAATGTCAGGAAAAGCCTGCTAAAACACAGAGACTTTGTTCTGGCTTCATTAGAGGCACTTAAGAAGGGTGGCAGCTGCGTACCAATTCCCATTTCGCTTGTGTTCAAATGTGATTGGTGCATCCAACACCGCCACATCCCCTGATTGTAACTGCAACGCTTTCTCAAATTTGTGTGCACCCACATGCTATCTCTCAAGTTTGTAGGCTGGTGTGGGACATGTTGTTGTTGACGTTGAGTCAGAGAGCAAGCGGCGGGGCTGCGGCATTACAGTATGTCGCAGTGCAAACTCACTGGGTGTCACACTAGATTAGAACAGACTTGTGCTCACTTGACGGCGCCAACAGCTGTGAGTCAACATACTAAACTAGTAGCATTACTCAGGATTAAGGACATACACGCACGCACACACAGTAACCTTTTCTTATTTCAAGATGAAGAAGAAGACGACTCACATGGTGGGTTGGGATGAAAAATACACAACGTGAGCATGAGCAAATTTCAATTCAAATGATATAACCTGGGAAGAGCAGACCAGGGTCTTGGATAGATAAGACAAATGTGAAAAAGTCAGACATCACATTTAACTCTTACACTTGACATTTGAAGTGAAACTTAAACGAAACCCTGATCAGACAAAAAGACTGCTGAAAAAGTCTGGAAATGTTGAATTCAATTCAACAGGAAATGAAATAAAGTTGATCAACTCATTCACCGCCAAGGACGGCTACGGACGCCAAATATGCAACGTCACCTACATGCGTGCAACAACATCCTTAAAATTAGACACAACATTTTGTTGAACCACATTTTCAAATGACTACTTTAATGAGAAGTGCAAAATGCTGGAATCGTGTGCGCAAATGAAATAAAGTGAAAGGAGAAGTCCAAACGGAGGGTGGTGCGTCTATGGGGATGATCCCAGAGTGGGGGCGTCCCCCTTCTCTGCCCCCCGTATAAAAGTCCACCCTCCATCTTGGTCAGAGTTTGGTGTCTCATCCCCGTCGCCAGGCTTGGGCATCCGCCATCCTGTCCTTCTGTCTGTCCTTCCTTTTCATCTCGTTGTCCTTTCTGCTCAAGAAAAAAAGAATAATAACTTGAGTTAGCCAAGATGGAGGCCATCAAGAAGAAGATGCTGATGCTCAAGCTGGACAAGGAGAACGCTCTGGACCAGGCCGAGCAGGCGGAAGCCGACAAGAAAGCGGCGGAGGACAGAAGCAAACAGGTGAGCCACTCCACGTTTGAAATGTTTGGCTGACGCAGATGCGCTCAAAACCCACAAAAATGACCATCTGCCGTTTTCTCCCCGCAGCACGAGGACGAGCTCCTGCAGATGCAGAAGAAGCTGAAAGGGACGGAGGACGAGCTGGACAAATACTCGGAGGCGCTCAAGGATGCTCAGGAGAAGCTGGAGGTGGCCGACAAGAAGGCCGCTGACGTGAGTGACGCGCTCGCACGCAAAAACACGACTAGTTGTTTTTTCACCCAGCGAAAGCGAACCGGCATTTTCTAAACTGGTCCTATCGCCTGATAAAAGCCGCCAGTGTAAATCAAGCCTCATCAAGCCACACTGCATTCCATTCTCCTCATGCTCTGGATGGAGGGACCCCCACCCCCCAACACACAGACGCAAACACACAGCTGTCGAGGGGATTCGGGGCCCCTGCTTGGGCCATGATGTCAGCCGCTAAACCTCGACTCGTAGCTTAACAATGGCCCCACTCCTTTTTAGGCGCAAGCCTGTGTGAGAACGACGTCATAGCCTTGAATGTTAAATGAGCCCGCAGTATGCCCCTTCTGCATCCAAATACAGCCGAGATAAGAAGTTCACAATATTAAAAAAAAAGAGAGAGAGAGAGAGACTATACCACAAATCTCTCAAAAGCATATTAGAACAGCCAAATGTCATTTGTGGACAATCAAAGGCACCTAAAATGATGGCACTTGTGTGTTGAGGGTGCTCACACGTTGGCAACCGCCTATCAGCTTTTACTTGTTGAGTTGTGCGGCTTCTAGATCACACGAGCGCTGGGAAGAGTTTTGACAGCATTCAAACCTGGCATTTCAGCAGCGGTCGGGGACTGTTGATATGGTTCTATCGGAAGCAAAAGTTCACTTCTCATATAATGTAGCGAGTAGAATGAGTTTTTGCAAAATAAAGTCACACCATGTACATTGAGCTATTATGTTTGCAGTTTGTACATGTTCCATTCATTTTTGGATTTGAACTTTTTATCCATCCATCTATGATCTGATCCGCTTCTCCTCACGAGGGTCACGGGCGCGCTGGAGCCTATGCCGGCCGGCTGTCTTCGGACAGTAGGCGGGCTACATCCCGGACTGGATGCCACCCAGTCGCGGGGCACACGTAGACGAACAACCGTTTGCGCTCACACGCAATTTAGAGGCTTCCGTTCACCTGCTATCAATGCTTTTGGAATGTGGGAGGAAACCACCGAGTACCCAGAGAAAACCCAGGCAGGCATGGGTGTGCGAACCGGTCGACCGCTGAGCCGCCCTGAAATAAATTCATTTCATTGTATTTATTTAGTTTGTGGAAAAGGATTTAGTTTGTATTTGGTCATGTTTCTACTTTTTTTTTTTTTAAATATACACAATCAAGTAGAATAAATGTGTTCATTGTTTGCATTTGATCTATTATTTGAATATGTAAATTCATGTCAAATTGTACTGTTACCATGATGCGGCCACTGAGCAAAATTAGTGACGCTTCATCACACAATTTTTTCTGACTCGGCATGTATAAATTGTGTGTGTGTGTGTGTGTGTGTGTGCGTGTGTGTGTGTAGGCTGAGGCAGAGGTGGCCTCCTTGAACAGGCGCATCCAGCTGGTGGAGGAAGAATTGGACCGAGCCCAGGAGAGGCTGGCCACCGCTCTACAGAAGCTGGAGGAGGCTGAGAAGGCCGCCGACGAGAGCGAAAGGTAGTCGTCAAAAGGGGGTGGGGGGGTGGGTGTCTTTAAGGTCTCCTTTCTAATACAGTCGACATACAAAGCAAAAGAGAATGAAAAAGTGTATCTTGAAACACCAAAATGTTCAATGGAACCAGATTGCTTTGTGCAACATATAACGCAAAACATCGTAGATGGTTTTATGGAAATGACTGAAGCTGTTAGGGCACATAAGAACCTTCAACAATTTTTTTACTTTCAAACTCTCCTTCTGACCTCTACACACAATGGCAAAATAGGCGACATGGCCTATGAGTAATCCCGGTCGACGAAATAACCCTACGGACGCCAAGATTCCACCAGACGGCAACAAGGTCATCCTTGTATTGCTCGTGCGCGCAGGGGCATGAAGGTGATCGAGAACAGGGCCCTGAAGGACGAAGAGAAGATGGAGCTCCAGGAGATCCAGCTGAAGGAGGCCAAGCACATCGCGGAGGACTCGGACCGCAAGTACGAGGAGGTGAGTCGGACTTCCTGCGTCGTGTCGAGAACTTGCTGCGAGGAGGCGAGACGTTCACTATGGAAGTGTCGTGGCGGCGCAGGTGGCTCGTAAGCTGGTGATCGTGGAAGGGGAACTGGAGCGTACGGAGGAAAGAGCCGAGCTGGCTGAGGCGTGAGTGTTTACTTCTCCTTCATGGTCAAATTCGTGTTCATTGAAGTCTCAGCATTTGTCCAATTTTTCAACTTGCTGCATTGATATCGATCAGGCAAGGTTTGCCAGTTCCTTACCAACCTATCAACATCGCGAGCTAGCTCTCTTAACTAATCGACCTACATCGCATCTTAGCGACTTATCTACCTACTGATCAAGTTAGTCACATACCTAGCAAGCTCCCTTTCTGTCAAGATAGCGACCTATCTCCATATGTACCTACAACCTGGCCCTCAACCTACTTGGTTTACTTGATAGCTACTTAGCCCGTGTGCTTGTTATAACACAACTACAACACACGCTCCAGTAAATGTGCCGAGCTGGAGGAGGAACTGAAGAACGTCACCAACAACCTCAAGTCTCTGGAGGCGCAGGCGGAGAAGGTAAGCCAACGCAACTCAAACATTTCACAGCATCACAACAAAGCAAAATATGATGTGCACGGTTTCACACGCTCATTGGAGTGAATTTGTCCCACGCAGTATTCACAGAAGGAGGACAAATATGAGGAGGAGATCAAGATCCTGACAGATAAACTGAAAGAGGTGGGAAGGCTGTATACATATATATTTTTTTACTCTTCAAATTGCTTCAATAATTGGAAATACTGATTTGAATTTTTTGTGTTGATCAGGCCGAGACCAGAGCAGAGTTTGCCGAGAGGTCTGTGGCCAAGCTGGAGAAGACTATCGATGATCTGGAAGGTATACAATATTATGAAGTCATTGTTGAAAAATGATTGAAAGAATCCGTAAAGCAGTTATCATTTGTATTTTAAATAATATCAATCCAATTTGATTTTTTACACGTAAAATAGATAACATCTGTGATCTGGAGACGTCGTGTTTCATTTGCAGTCTGCAGATTATTTTGTCAAGAACATCAAACGTCATCCGCACATCATGTTTTTAGACAAATAAAGCTTTGACCCTTCCCGTCCCGCGGTAGCAGAAAAGCATCCCCCATTGCTCATGTCGTGTTCCCTTTTTCCCAGACGAGCTGTACGCGCAGAAGCTCAAGTACAAAGCCATCAGCGAGGAACTGGACCACGCGCTCAATGACATGACCTCCATGTAAGACACACGGGACATTGACATGGACACATTTTTTTCTTTTAAAACTTCCTTTTGTGTTTTCTAGCTAAACACCCAAGAAGCCCTACTCTCCTCCTCAAATGTGCCCCTTCTCTTCCTCTTCCTCTTCTACGACATGTTTCCAGCTCTTTCTGACCTTTTTGCAAAATCCCACTAAACAGCGTCGTTTCAGTCCCAGTCAAACCTTTTCTTTGTCATTCTTTGTCACGGTATTAAAAACAAGAGGAAGGTCTTGCTTTTCACGCTTGTACTCGTTTTTATGAGTGGAAGAATATTGGGACTAAGTCAGTTCCCAGGGTTCATTCAAAAAACATCTAGCGTGGTAGGCCAAAGTGTTCATCAAGAACAAGACAAGATTTTAGTTCTTAAAAGTCGATTTAGTATTATTTTAAGCCATTGTAGCGATGCACAATTTGAACAGGAAAATAAAAAACATCTAAACTGCATAGCGAGAGAGAGAGAGAGAATGGACTGCCTATTAGACCAAATGAGTGTTTAAAAACAAACAGTTCATAAAAATGGAATGAAAATGTATTAAACTTAGAAGTGAACTGTACTTCGGCAGTGATTAGTTCCCATGCTGTTTTTTGAGAATCACTCATCTAGACGGCATTAAAATATAGCAAAAACAAAAGTGAAACGAACATGTAGCCCAACCAAAAATATTCTGTCATTGTATTGATGATTAGATGACAAAATCACAAGTGTCCATGATCCAATTAGC
Organism: Hippocampus kuda; assembly: GCA_901007745.1. NCBI lineage: Eukaryota > Metazoa > Chordata > Actinopteri > Syngnathiformes > Syngnathidae > Hippocampus > Hippocampus kuda. Next base: position 5,991 of record CAAKHF010021914.1, read on the forward strand.
TACACGCAAACACCACATTTTTGCTCTGTTGGAGGCCGAGTTGTTTTCTAGTAAAATTTCATGAAGCAGATGCTAACACAGAATTAGCGTGCGGCTCAAAGACAAAACGTGACAAAGCATACCCTTGATATGATTCGTGATAAGTGTTGTACAAAATGGCTCTCGTGGTGGCGGCCATGCGACTACGACGACAGGTGAGTTGAGGTAGGAATGTTTTTGGAATGGAAATTCATCATTGAGCTTTTCGTTGGGCACAAAATGTGTGGAAAAATGAAGGGCATGTTTTCCTTCTGCTGTTTTTTTTGGCTAGTATTTCCCATTATAGGAAAATAATGGGAATTATTGGGTTGTGTATTTGCATGCATACTTGTACATGGAGGTCAAGGACATGGAATCAATCCTTTAACACTTTCCATGATCGATCGTATGCTACATCCAGAGTGAGAATGCTGCAGATGGCCAAATAAAAACAGTCCGTCCTTAGTTTCACCGCTCGCTGGTGCCCGCACGTGGCCGGCTCTAGGAACTGCTACTGAGACGTCTTCGTAGCAACGACGCAGGTTTGCTCTCTGTGTCCTCCGCGTCGCTTTCACATTGTCTCTGTAAGGCATTAAGAAAAAAAAGCCAAAAAAAAATAGAGTGAACAATGACGATTCCCGCAGCTCAGTAGCGGACCTACTCCGCTTCCTATGATTGTCTTCCAGTCGAGCTCAGTGCTGCCCCAAATGTTGTGGTACATTGTGGTAGCACACTGGAGCCGTGCATCTCTCAATTGGGTTTAAAAGGAGATATAAATTCTGAAATTTGGACGGTGCATGTTCATAAGAAGTCTTAAGAATCTGCAGTGGACTGGAAAATGTGAAGCATAAATCGCAATACGGCGGAGGAACATTTTAGATTTATGATCACGTCACGGTTGCATCATGAGACCGTCACGATCTTTGGTTAAAAATCGGTGATGAAATGAAAACCAAGCTTTATTCTGCTTTTTCTTTGATAACGCTCTTATACTGGATGCGGTGGACTTGTCCAGGTGTACCTAATGACGTGACTGCTCAGTGTATTGATTTTTACCTCAGGTGCATCTGAGCTGCCTTTACACAAGAGTTTTAAACGGACCAGACGGTTGCAGATCCAAACCATGTTGTAGGACATCTGGAGATACCGAAAACACGCCAAAATATAAAATACGACAAGAAGAGCATCACGTGTGCAAAAAAAAAATCGATGTATACACATATGATGTACCTTCCACTTCCTCCTGGCGTTGAACTTCTTGAAGTTCTTCATGTTGATGGACGATCGATTCCTGTTAGCTTTTTGTTGGCGCGTCAGGGGCTGCAAGAGAAACAGGCAAGTCGGCACAAAACAAAAAAAACAACGTTTTGACAGAGAAGAAGAAGCATGCAACATAGATGACCTTGATCCACGGGTGAAGAAGACACTCCTTGGCTGTCAGTCTGTCACTGGAACACAAATTTTTGCCTTGTAAGATAGATTTCATTTTTTAAATTGAACATACTTATCAGAAATGTGTTGCAATAAGACGGTAGTCCACACGAGACACCTACTTGGGATTCCTGACCAGCAGTTTCTGGATGAAGTCTTTGGCCGTGCAGCTCGTGGTGCTGAAGCACTGCGGGTCAAACTCGTAGTCCACGGCCAGGACGTTCCTCAGTGTGTCTTCATCTGTGTTGCCCTGGAAGGGCGACATGCCACTCAATCTGTGGACACAGTGTATGGGAAAAACTGTCAAATCACCACCCAGTCTGTTTGTTGATAGTCCACACCATGCCAAAGGCTTCCAACTTACAGTATGTATGTAATGACGCCGATACTCCTGAAGGGGACAGAAAGAGTCATCAAAAAAGCGGAAAGGCAGCTCAATGTGCTTCAAGAATCGTGCGGGACACACAGAGTGAGCAAGGCCGGGAAGCGTGCGGCATAATCACCACATATCGGTGGCCGTGGCCAGGGCTTCGCCATTGATCACCTCCGGGGCTGGACGAGACGGGACAAAAACATTAGCGCTACCTTCAATCATAACCTAAAAGCTATTATATTCATCCAGAAGAAATGAGAGGGAGGTTCTATCAGGCCCGCAGGATCATTTAAAAGTGAAAAAAGTCACAAAAGACACAAAATGAATATTTTTAGTGAGCTGCAATTCATGGTTCATCCGCTCGGGGGAAACTGTTTTGATCACAGTAGAAAACAGCATTGTTTTGATCAGAGAAGAAGACCTCAGCAGCTACCTAATTGCTAGCGAAATAGCATTAGCATCAAAGCCGTATTCTGACGGTGATTTTGTTAAACGATGCATGACGAAGGCGGCTGAACTTGTATGTCCCGAGAAGCGACAAGCTTTTGCCAATATTAGCCTGACGAGGAATACTCTACCGGAAAGGATTTCGGACCTATCAGCAGATTTCGACAGCCGATTGAAACAGATTTGTCAAATTTTGTAAAAGATATGTTCATTAAATGTCAACATTTTCCTCATGTTCTTGTGATGCTTTCTACCAAAACAAAGGAAAGACATGATATTTTGGTTATTTATAGCAGAGTATGGTATCAATTTGATGGTCCGGCCCACTTGACATCGATCAAGGCCGTATGTGGCCCACAATGTGAAATGAGCTTGACACCCCTGATCTAGTGCCATTTTGATTTTACAACACAAACGTTCACTCGTCGTAAATCAAATGAGTGAGGCTGACCGATGTACTGAGGGGTGCCACTGGTGCTCTTGTACTCCTCCCCAGGTAGAAATTGGTGGGCGAGGCCAAAGTCGATGAGTTTGATGTTGGGATGCGGCGATTCTTTGTCCGACAACATGATGTTTTCTGGCTGAATGAATGCAGACATAATGAGCTCAATACTCGCAGCTCGTTGTCCATCCGCATCCTAAAGGTTGCTACCTTGAGGTCGAAGTGGCCGATGTTCTTGCTGTGCATGAAGCCCAGCCCGTCCAGGATCTGCTTCATGAACTCGATGGCCTCGTCCTCCGTCAGTATCTCCTTCTCGGCGATGAAGTCAAACAGTTCGCCGCCGCTCACGCTGGGATTCGCCCGTAAGAGGTGATGGAGAGACACAGGAGTTGCGGAACGGCACACGGAGGTACCGACTTTTCAGTCTGGAAAATTTGTTATGGTGCAGAGACGTACCACGTTCACATGTACCCTTCTAAACATCCGGTCAACTCACATCTCCAGGATGAGCACCACCTCTGCGCGACTCTCAAAGACATCCTTAAGGGCGATGATGTTGGGGTGCTGCAGGGCCTGGATCACCTCCACTTCCTGCTCCACGCGGCTCCGTTCCAGGCCCAGAAGGCTGCACGATGTCTTGCGTAGCTTCACGAACTTGCCCGCCCAGTACGTTCCCGTGGCCAGCTCTCGGACCCGACGGACTTCACCAAAATGGCCGCTGTGCAGGAGGAGAGAAGTTCCAGGGAATGCCGAGCTTGAGGTACAGAAAAATACTAAAGGGATCCCACAAGGTTACGTTTGTGGGCCCCTTGTGTTTAGCTTTCACATCATTTTAAAATTGTCCGCATCCCTACCTCCCCAGTACCTCCCCGATCTCATAGAAGTCCTCCACATTCTCAGGCTTGAACGTGGCCATGTCGATTCACTTCACACGGGTTCTTCCTTAATCTTTGTCCGTGGACAGGTCCTTTATATTAAACCACAAATGGCACATGGTCTTCCACTATGGCTGCACCTGAACAAAGACCAGCACCCAATATGTTTATCACAAACTTACAGGAAATGCTCAACGTTGGTAATTGACAGATTCTTTTTCAATGCTAAAATGTTTTGGGTTTTTTTTTTTTTACATTGTTACCCACTAGTTTTCACGTTCACTGTTTTTGAAAAAAAAAAACTAAAAAAATAGTACGGGAAAATTAGGGTTGTTTCCAGATTGAGAAGATTACAATTTACTTATTTACTCGCAATCCAGACAAGAACAGTGTGTTGATTTGGATGTCAAAAAAAAAAGAATTCACTTTGAAATCTCAATAAATTGACAAAAATTGCGTTGTACCAATGACGCCACCGATTAATTACACGTGAGGCGCAGCTATTATTTTTGTCACTTCTGATGCGGGATGACGACACATTACTTTTGCCGTCGCTCCCCCTTGACCCGCCTCAAAGTATGAGCACATCAGTTGTGCTCAACTTCCACTTTTTGTCTGACTTCAGTGGTTGCGGCAAGCAGCGACAGTTAAACCATCCAAGCCGTATTCTATTAGGCCAGGATGTATTTGCACAGCACCAAAAAAAAAAAAAAAGGATGATAATTTAACTCGGAATGACAGCACAGAGCCAATATTCGTGTAGATGTTTTTAATGAGCGCGGCTCGTAATGTTGTGTTATCCACGAACTTAGATTTACTTTCAAACATTTCTCATGTTTCTTTTTCTGTCTGGCATGTTCTGTTGAAATCCAGTAAATGAAGGAGTGGCCAGTCTCCACGGAATGACGGCATGCCGATCATTCATTTGCTCTCATGCGTTAGTCACTGAATTGCTTTTGTTTTATTGCATCGACAAGTGAGTGACGATGCGTTCCAGAATACTGGGAAATTTCCCATACCGTGCTATGACGAGCTGCAAAATTGTAATTCCGAAGGAATTCAGGTTACCACTCCCGTTTTCACATTGGGCCGAATAATGGCGCCCACTTGACAATAGCGGTCGTTCGGCCTCCTGCGCGGCATGTAGCACCCCCGCTGTGAACCCGTTATACTATCATGAGCAGGCTGTCATTTTCACTGTCCTTCCAAATCATGATCATTAGTGCAGTGTTCAATCTTTTGGGGTATATTTTTGCGCTGATAACACAATAATTAATCATAGTCACCCAATTCAAGATCCTCAACAATCAGGAAAAGCTGAAAATGTATTTTATTTTAGAGGTCCGTAACACCACCCCACCAAAACTCACTCAGCACCGCTCCCTGGAACGTTCGACAGCCATGTCAACTACTGACGCAAAATCGGGTGGACATAGTTACCGTCACGAGAGACACGAAAACGTTTCCGGGGCCTCTGCCTGAGATTGGACAGGAAGTCGGCCAGTTTTGCTTAAATCAGCCCTTTGGGACGCTTTCTGAGGCTTTGCCAAACTCCCAACTTGGAAATTTGTCCAAATGAGGCCCAAATGGAAGCAGGTATACGGGACCGATGGCTTGGCCACCTAATGTGGGCAGCAAACCATCATTTTGAGCATTTGCCATTTTTTTTTTTTAAGATAAGATAATCAATCCTTTATTTGTCCCACACTGGGGAAATTTACAGCCTTCAGCAGCAAGATTGTAGGTAGAAAGAAGAGAAAAGTTTAAGAGAAAAGAAAACAGTTCAATTAAGTGCAATATAAATACAAATATGGATAAGATCAATAAAGGGCAAAATTTGCCACCCCACACCAGTTTCATCTATTAACTTGTAATTGGCTGGACATTTTGATCATGATAGGATGCACCAAAAAACTTCAAGGACCAAGACAGGTAACTGAGATTGAACAGGAAGAGTTAAGTCTTCGCGGATTCCTATGAAAAAGGGGGCGTGAGGGCCAGT
>CAAKHF010021914.1:11598-27830 GCA_901007745.1 Hippocampus kuda
GGGGGGGGGGGGGGGGGCCAGCCCCCCCCCCCCCCCCGATTGGATTATTTAAACACTAAACATTTCAGCGGTTTCAAAAATGTTTTGTTTTGGCATTGGCTGACATAAAAATGTGAAGTTTTTTTTTTTTAGGAGAGTCATACAGGAGATATAGGAGAGGAGAGGAACAGGCAACCTTTGTTTCTTACGAGCTATATAATGCAAGGCTGGCGCTCTTTATGTTCTAAAACAGAAAAGACACGTTTAAAAGTGAAAATATTCCAATATTGGTGTGTATTTTCTGACCATGTACATCATGTACATCATGTACATCATGTATATGTCAACCTGCTGTGACTTGTCGAGGAAATGGGCGCCATACAAATACCAGCACTTGTCTTTAAATGGCAAGCCTATGGACGATCCAATAATGTCACGCGCCGAACAGTTCGAAAGAGCACCGAGTGCTGCTACGCGGGGTCGGCGATCTTACTCACCCGGCGGGTGGTGCGTTGCTCTCGGCTGGGCTCCCGGGTAAACGCTCCCCGATTGTCAATAGTCAACCTCACGACGGTGCAAGACGAAGGCTTGGCGGCTGGGAATGCGGAAACGGCTCTCACTTCGTTGATGTCACGTCCGAATGACCGTCACAGCAGACGGGACTTTTCGGTTTCGAACGACGAGCAAACGCGGCGCCTCCCACTCAGGGAGTGGTGAGGACCCGCTGTCGTTTTGTTTTAAAAATTTCACTGGAAAGATTTCACCGATTAATGCGTCTTTTTTTGTGTAAGGCAGTAGCGCACGAACGATGCACGCTTTCACAATAAAACCGGAACTGCTTCAAAAAAAAAAAAAAGCGCGGTTTGTCGCGGAGTGGAAAAATGAAACGTTAACAAATAAAAAGATGTAATCAATTCGAATGTTAATTTGCTAAATTACATCTCGTTAATTCGATTAAAATAGACAACAACCCGATCGTCAGTATAGGAACAACACACCTAGACGAGGGGTCATAAATTATAAAATGAAATGCGCCGGTGGTATCGAGTTTTAGGTCGGTTTTATGGTTAAAAACGCGATTGGAGAGCAATTCATTTAAAGCCGTTAGTGTCCAAACGTACCCTGACATACAACTGTGGGCGGGGGGAATTAACACAAAGCGGGTGTAATGACTACAATATAAGGGATTTAAAAAAAGAACAACAAAAAACGATGTACAATTGGCTATGTGGCTTTTCTAGTGAGTGTCACCCGTGACCTGAAGGTTGATTTCTATTTAGTAATGAAGTACCCCGATACACACACCAAACGACTCAGATCCAGGTTTATTTAAAAAAAAAAAAAAAAACACCTTGTTTTTACTGATACTGATGTCGAACAACTTCAGAACTGAGTTGAATATACAGCACAGTTACAAACAGTAGTAACCACCACTGTCATTGTTCTCTCATTAAGAACTGGTTTGCTGCATACATGTAATCACTGGCACACCTTTCACCCCCCAATATGGGTTATTAAGCTTCTCAGACCTCCTGCGCCCACTGAAACCCTAACAGACCCTCCCACCCCTCCAGTCTGAAACCCAAATAAAAACAATAATAAAGGTGTATTTTTTTTTTCCTCAGTTCTTCTTAGGTTTGGGCGAGTCATACTTCCTCTTGCTGGAGTACCAGAGGAGAAGTGGGATGCCGATGGAAGGGAGAGTCATCACACCGAAGGCAGCCCAGTCAAGCTAGAAAAACAAAACAGGTGAGCAGGGAGAGACAACAGAAGTGTAAATGCGTGTGTGACATACATAATGTGGGGAAAAGCGGCGGTCAAACTCCCTCTGAGCCAGAATGCCTCCCTGGCCGGGAGCGCTGGTGTAGCCCACCTAGAAGGCGTACAAAGCACGTGTCACTTCAGCGTCAACTTTTACAGTCCATTTCCCTCAAATTGAAAATCTCTGTACCACAACTTGTCCACCCTCCTGAGCCAGGTAGCTGACAGAGGCCGAGGTGAAGTTAAAGTAGCCGGCCTTTAGTGGACGCAGCACAACAGTGTGAGACACGTTGCTGGCTCTGAACATCCCCCAAGTTAAGATTTCAACATCATTAACAGGGAACCCGTTCCAAGTCGACACACTTCATTTAATCAGAGACCTGTTTATGTGTTTTGGTGTGTCCAATGGGATAAGCCTCGGCTCACTCACGACTGTAATGAGGATAAGTGCTCAAGAAAATGGACGGAAGGACGGCTGTTGTTAAGCTTTCCTGCAGTAACTCTCTCACTGGTAACACTCTCTCAATGTACAGACACATCCAGTGGGTACAAACCCCCCGAAGTTGACAGTTGGCGAAACGAGTGTCAGTGTGGATGAGACTGTAGCCAGCAACATGGAGGTGTGCTTGGTGAGTTGTCGTCATCGATTTTACTACTTGAGCGTGAGCAACAAAATCCAAAATAGACATTTGGTTTCAAGGATACGGTGCGATCCTGTCCCATTTCACGTTCAGCATTCCCGAAACAATTCCAAAGTCCTCAGGTGGGAAAGAATCGTCTGACAGCTCCACCTCCAAAGCAGCACTAGAACACAAAGGACAATTTATTTATTTTTTTTTAAATAGGCACAAGGACGTTTAACATTCAAACATACATACATGAGCTGAAATTAATAATCAAATAACTTAGATAATGAGAATAAAACCTGCCTCAAAGCTTTGCAGTGGCCAATTTTCCTCGCTATCTAATGTCATGGACCACTCTGTGTCGATCTAAATTGGCATTTTGTCCGATTAATCAATAACGGATCGTCGGTAGATAACCGGTAGGAAAAATCAATTCTAAAAATATTCAGTAGCTGCAGTCTTAATTCAGTGTCGACACCATTGCTACGTGCATCGTAAAAGGACACATTCCCACCTGGAGCCCACATTGTAGATGTTGTATTGTAGGGTCAGGTCTCGGCCTTCCACGGCATAGCGGTTGAGCAAGGACTTGGATGCCAGCAGACGGGCGCCCTCTTCTCCAGAGCCCAGGGCGAGCAGCGCCAGGACCAAAAAGGCGTGCAGCATCTTCATCATCTGGAATTTGGATCATCATCATTATCTTTCTTGGTAAGAGACAATCTCATGCCATTTGTATACATTTGTGTCAAATTGTCGTTTTGAAGGTTACGGTCACACTTGATGTGCTATTGGCATGTGACCAGAGGTAGGTGCAAAGGTAGCACTGCATATTAACATGCATCATTAGAAAGGTAGTATAAGCGCATGGATGTAGAAATCAAGGATATGGAGCAGAGCTGTGCTAACAACGTGGCCAGCAAGAAAAGTAAAATGTAGTCAACACTTTAGGGTATTTGACTCCAATCCATGTCATTTATTTATTTTTTAATTTTAAAAAATCTTTGACCGTCTAAAGTTCAGCTCACTTAGCATCCGCTCGATTGACTCGGAGACGCTTACGTGGACGGGACCACGCAAGACCATTTCCATTAAAAAAACCACGGTAGTTACACTAACAGCGCTATCAATTACCAAACCGTCCTTACAGTCACGGTGAAGCGTCTTGTTCTAAAGTGACAATGTCGAGTTGAGAGCACAATTTGATGAGGAAAAGAAGAAAACGCAAGGACAGATGGGTACCTTCTGTAGCCTCTTTGCAGACGCGAGTAGCGAAGGAATTGCCGACGCGCATGCGCAGAACTTCAAAACTCCAGTTGGCATGACGTGTACCAGGAGGTGCTGCATGTAGCTCGTTAGTTTTAGAGCGCCCTCTAACGTCTTGGAGGTGATAAAGTTTCTTCTGTCGACTGCGTTTAAAATACTGTCAACTTGAATGGGGTTTTTTCATGTAATATTTCAATACAAGGGTTAAATAATGATAATCATACTTAAAGCAAGTAGTTTTTTAGAATGAAAAGATAAAATAAACACATACTATATGAACACGTTAACAAATAAATATGATCTCCGGATTCTGCATCCAGATTTTGTATACCAACAGATGTTTCATACACTTTACGTATGAAATTTACTGTAGATTATCATTATGTCATTATAAAGGTAGGGAAGGTAGGAGGGAGGTTGGTAGTGAGGAGGTACTGTTCTTTATCTAGCTAGCTTGGATTATTAATCACAAGGGAAATTTAAAGGGAAAATATTATTTTTCCCAAAACATGAAAATATAACAACAAGGATGTTTTTTCTGTCTGTCTGAATAAGAAATGACACTGCCCATCACTTTCAGCTTTTTATTGTAAACTGCTACACCTTATAAATACAAAATCTTTGTTAAATAACATGGAAATGTAAACAACAAGGATATTTTTTTCCTCTCAAAATTCAGCGTTCTATTCTTGTAGCTTGAACTCAGGTCAGCACTGATAAAGTCAATCGCACCGACAAGAGCACATCGCTGTGCATGGCTTATATGGAGGAAGCGTCCTCCTCCTTCCTGTGTTTTGTTGATTCAGAGGCAAAAGTGCTTGAGATGGTGACATGAATGTCGCCGTTAGTGTTAGAGAAAAAAAAATGAAAATTGCCTCTGGGTCTATAACGTGATAAAAGTATACAATATGCGCAGCTCGGACTCAAGCAAAAAGCTATAGCAGCTTGAAAAATCATAAAAAAAGCAGAAGCATTCTCTGTGCAACTTCAGCTCACTTTTGCATTATGAAGCTCAGTACATTCTGTGAGTCATGACAGGGCACTGAGTCAAAAAGTATAGAGAAAGACAAGGAAAAGCTTACAAAAATAGACAAAACCACAAGAGATGTTTTGTTTTGTTTTTTTAGCACCGCATAGAACATTTTTGATAACATTTAAGTATGACAAAGAAAACGTTTGGTTGAGTCTCTCAGGTGACCGAGGAGTTATGAGGGACAGCTGCGGTGGAGGTTGTGTTTTCAACGGCGCTCCAGCTTGTTTGCAACCTTTTAGGACTCGGGAGAGGACTTTGACAATAGGAGTCTTCTATAGTCACACTGTAGGAGGGCGGGGGGCTCTCGGACCTCTCGCCGCTGCTTCCCGACTGGCTTTTGGCTGCCAGTGGGCCGTTGCTCTGTCCGTAATTATCTGTGAGGACGTTACGGTTGGGAGGGGCGCAAATGCAGGAGCACTTCAGCTCTGGATGTTGCTGGAAGCAGCGGGGAGTCTTGCGGCGCTCCTTTTCCTCTGCGTCGGGCAAGCAGATCATGGGGGGCACGTTGACGGTCTCCTGCAGCATGTCGGGGTAGGTGGGCTGCAGGCGACACAGGTGGCGGTGCTGCGCCAAGACCGGTGCGATGTGGTTCTGGAGGCCACGGATCGGCTACAAAAAAAAAAAAAAAAACAGGAGAAGAAACGATGAGACTCATCTCGGTATTCTTTGTAATAACCCCTACAATGCCACAAGATGCCGCCAAAAATCCCTCTCCAAACAGAAAGTCTTGAGGAAGTAGTTGATCTTGACTTTGGATGGATGGGAGGAGCTAAATTGAGCCTGGGTTCTTTGCAGTGGAGGCGAGTCAGCCAATGGGGGCTGCGGTCCCGCCCCAGTACACACGGTGGTCACCACATGACTTGCGTTGAAGACAAATCATGAAATAAAAATAGCGATGGTCAAATAAAAATATTTTGTTGACTGGGGAAAAATGCAATGCGGCCACAAAAGCGGTTTCTCTCACAGAAACAGATCGTCACCTATTGGAAAGGGCCACGGTGGCTGGTAAAAAAGACGAGTGATACAATGAGGTTGAGAAAGAATCAAGTAACGTTCACCGGTGACTGTGGCTCTCCTTTCCCGCGTGCGAGGGCATTGTAGTCAGTAAGTACACTGTTCCAAAAAAACAAAAACAAACAAAACTCAAAACAATTGTTTCAAAAAGCGGTGATATTGTGGCGCTGCAAACGATGAACCATGGGATGGGTGATTTGAAACATGGTTTTCTTGGGGAAGGGCTGTCAAATCCAGTATTTGCGTGTTTTCGCTTCCCGTGGCAGCGCTTCCTGTTAGACTTGCCACAGATCTGCTCAGCTGGAAGGGTAAAGCCAACTCACAGTGGTGGAGAAAGAACAGAAAAGGCAAAAAGCATGACTCACCTGGCCTCGCCCATGTCGATTCAGAATGCCGTTCTGCCAACCGCTCGCGCCCTGACAGAAACACGCGGAGGCTCGTTACAACAAGTTCACCGCCAAACGGACGCCTAAGCGTCAGCCGCTCGCCACTTACCCGTCGCGCCTCCTCCGTCGGGACTTCCTGAGCGTGGCCGAGCCGGCCGAGGAGGGACAGGGCGAGCAGGCGGTAGTGGATGAGAAGGCACACGACCACGGCCACCGTGACGCTCATCGCCAGCAGGAGAAGTATTATCTGAACCAGCTCCAGTTCAGCTGCGGGCATGCGAGACATTGCAAAGAAGGCGAGATGACCTTAGAAAACACAGCCGGCCATTACGGTCATGCCGTGGTTGTCACGGTAACTGAACCGCAGCTTTCCCCCATAAAAATCAGAAAAGTCACGGCTTTCGAGCTTTTAATTTATTAAGACATTAAAAAAAAAAAAAAATCCTACAAATGAGTTTCCTGCCGACAACTTATGTTGCAGTGACCACTTTGAGAAAACCCAGTCAAAAAGTCACCACACTGAGGAAAGTTGACATCAAAACGCTCTCATTTCTTCCAGAATTCAGTTTCGCTAAGCAGCGTGACATTTGGCAGCCATGTCAATCATGCGCAGACACGCCAAAAAATGCCATCAAGCCATTCTGGAAAAGACTCCCAAAGTCTGCCGTTTTGCTTTGAAGTGGGCATTCTGCCCATTTTCAGGGACCCCTTCAAATCAAACTCATCCTCAAGATTTTGTGCAATTACACCAAGGCGGCCTGATGTCATCACTTCGCAACGTGGCATTTGGGCGCTATGTCTGTCATCATTCAACCCACAAAAATTCTCAAGAAACCATGCCAAATGTGAGACGGGAAATCTGCCATTTTGGTCTGAGGCAGGAATTGATGGGGATTTTTTTTGCAATTTCCATGTCGCTCAAAGACAAAGTTGGCCCTCCAGGTCTCGTCCGATTGCTATCAAATTTGAACTTCGTATGCCAAACAGATGGTGAAGAAGTTGACTTTTCGTCATGTCACGTGGCTACAGAACGGAAGGAAAGGTTTGTGACTGACTGAAAAAAGGCAGAACTCAACGCACTCTACTTAGATGCAGCCAGCAAGTTAGATATTTGTTGAAAACTCAGCCCCCAGATCCATTTTCCCTTGACAAAGAGGAGCCATCTCAATCATGCGTCGATGCGCATAAAAGTCTCAAGAAGCCGTGCCCTAAAACTCACAGGGAGTCTTCTATCTTGGTCCGAAGCGGCCCATTTTCGTGTCATTTTCGCCATGTCCTTGGCTCCTTCAAGGATCCACTTGAGACTGAGAGTTTTTGCAAACCTCAGGCCCCGAATCCAGCTTTACTTTATGCCATGAAATTTGGGAGGCGTGCGTATCAGGAGTAGACCCACCAAAAAGTCCCAAGCAGCCACGGCCAAAAACACACAGAGGAAAGTCGGCCATTTTGGTTGGAATCAGCCATTCAAGCAGCCTCTGACTCGACTGTGTTGCTCACATTCTGAGCAAATCTCAATCAAGCATTCCGCCTTGACAATCACGACGCACGTCTTGCCTTGACTGACGTGCATAAATAGAACCCTCATGGGATGAAGCGGTACTATTTGTCTTCCAGCGAATCCCTTGATCTGCTGTGATCGTAACAGGGTTTTTTTTTTGTTTTGCTTCATTTGAAACAGGGGAGTCATTGCGTTGGAAAAGGAACAGGGGAGACGGGTGAAGGTGGCGGGGGAGCGAGAGGGGGCGGTGATAGAGCTGGATGAGCCATGTGGTCTGGGTTGTGGGGGTTCATTTATTGGACCATTTATTACCCAGACGCGTCTAGACACAATACATACACACACACACACACACAGACACACACACACACACATTGTTGAATGACGGGAGGGCCAGTCAAAGCGAGAGAAGGCAGGGCGCAGCAGATCAGACGCCATCTGGCTCATTGGCTATGTCCCTAATCCCAATCTAATTTTCAAAAATGCCGCATGCAAATGTGACGCCGCTTCCGTGATCTTGCCTCTCTGACCTTGATTTAAATAAATGTCAACACTGCATGTTGATGAGCTTTTTTTCAAGAGCTATAGTTCCAATAAAATTGGGGACACTGTTTCATATACTTCAATAGAAAAGTTGTACTTGTACTGCAGTGCCAACGTTGGGGCATTTTCATCTTTTGAAATTCCAAATTTTTTGAAGCTTTTTTTTTTTTTTTGTACATACAAGGGAAAACCACTCTCACAATGTAGCATTCCACAAATTCTCTCTTACGATGCCAAATTATTCATCATTTAATTTCCACTCAGCATTGGTTTTGTTTTGTTGTTGTCATTCATATCAAAAGTGAATAGATAACTTCAAAAGAAATAATTAAACCAATGAATAAAAACACTATTTATATAGACAATATTCAATCGGACTCAAACAAAGTCAAACTACTCACTCAATTTATTGCACGCTCAATACGACTCAAGTAAATCTGCCCGGCCTCCCTCGCCACCAATCTGGATACATGACACCGCATAAATAAAACGAAACTAAAAGTCTATCTTTGCATCTGTTTAGAGTACAAAAGGCTCCGCATGTAAGAATGTTGTCTGGCTCTTTGAGGGGACAGCAAGAGAAAATTGAGGGTCTGGTGATGTCATTTGACTGCCACGTTGATCTCGAAGCCCTCTGTGAACAGTACAATGAAATGCATAGCAACAGTGACTTTATAGGTTCACTCTTGCCCCTAAAATGAGCATTTTGAAAACTGGTGTGCATTAAAAATAAAAATGAAATGTCTGACTCTGAATTCGGCGACATGCGTCGAGAAAAAGCCAAATGTCTCGTGCTGACTAAGCGCCGTGCAAACAAAGAGCCAGGCAAAGAAGACAAAAGAATCAGACGCAGACCCTGGCTGACAGACCTTCACCTTTCACCCTTGACCCCCACCTGCCTACCCCCCAGCCTTGGGGAGGAGCGACCCCAAGACAGACAGACGGCTTTAACGAGGAGTCTGGTGCCTCGCAAATCAAATCTGAACGGGAGTTTTTGTTGTTGTTGTTGTTTTGTTGAGCCCCCCCCCCACCCCCTCTGGTCTGGTTCCCACCACAACAAAAACCAGCATTGGTGCCTCTGCATGTTTCCTGTTCAAAAAAAATAATAATCAAAAATCAGTCCAGCTGTGGCACAGTTAGCGAATGGTGAATTGACGCTCAACAAAATCGGCATTGTTATGTGAGCAAATGCAGAACTGTTGATAAGCTCTTGGAGAAGCACACCGCTCCGCTTCTATCCACCCACCCATCCATCGATCCATCTATTTGTAATGCAAACAAACTAACACCAAGTAAAACTACTCTGCCTATCTGCCTCGTGTTCATTTGTGACGTTCTTGACGTGTCATTTGAGGAGTTGCTCAGTGTCTTCGGGGACTGTATGCAGCCATCTGGGTTACGTGTCACTTGAGTTGGTACACATGGAAATAAAACAAACAAGCTAACAAACCAGAAGCTGCTGTAAAAAGCCACAAATGCTCGCGGCATCGCATTTTTTTCCCCACATAAATGACATGACATTTCCATCCAGCTTTAGCGATCACTTCATTAGCCACACCAATATATGAGGAAAATTCTGCTGTTATCCACAAAACAATGCAGATATGATCGGTCTACTGAGTAAAAACTAGTGCAGATTGCGAGTAGGATTTTTTTTTTTTTTTTGCATTATATCGTTCTATACGTTGCAGCCAACACGAATTGCTGCAAATGCACAGGAGCCCCTGCAGACCATGCATCCTCCTTACACTGCAGACTTCAGAAAACAAACAGCAAAATCGTCATAGACATGAATGCATCCACTGCAATCAGGCAGTGGAAGGCGCACTGCGATGTTGTGTCCAGGCTGGGATACACCCGCAAACATCATTCGGGCGTTCACATTCAAAGCGACACATAAGCGTTCGACTCCGCCGTGAAAATGCAGACTATCTAAGAGTAAACAAACAAACAACAAACAAAAAAAAAGGAGGTGACTTACATATATCCATGCCCTGTGGCTGGGGTCCGTTGCAAGGGCAATGACCATTGGACTGTGTGGGGCTGGAGCTTCGCAAATGGGCCGCTGGGTTTCGCATGAGACGGCCGCCGGGACGCCGGAGAAGCCGTCGGTCCGAGGAGGACCCGCCGCCGTTGCAGGCAGCCCGGAGCCTCCGCATGCAGCCCTGGCTACATGCGGATGCTGCCGACTCGGAGCCCCATTTCGACTTCCAGCAACCTCGCCATAGGATGGGGGAGAAAGAAAAATGCGCCGTCCGGTGCTTTGCATCCGTGTCAGACAACTGCGAGGCGTTGTGATTTACAGAAATCACCCACCCACCCCCCAACTTCGTGGGGGAGGACTGGATCGGGGACAATGGAAGGGAGGGCCGGCCAGACACATCCTCCAGACGGCCTCTGCATTAAAACACACACACACGCACGCGCACACACACACACACACACACACACACACACACACACACACACACACACACACACACACTTACACACGCGCGCGCGCACAAAACTCCCCCATCTCTGACCGTGACCTGCAGAGCTCTGTGACATACATGCGTGAGAATATGCACTCAGTGGCCACAATATTAGGTACACCAGGAGAGCGTAAGACTGTAATATAGTTTGTCAACAAGAATGTCATTGCTTCTTATTACTTATGAACTCCGTCAAATTCAAACAAACATCTATCTGGAGAACTCAACAATGTATTTGTTTTGTGCCTGTAAGGCTACCGCACTGCTAATCTGTTTTTTTTTTTTTTTGAGGGGGGGGGGCAATACTTTATGTGGATTTCGAAAATAATGTATAATGGTATTTCGAAAAATACGCCTCTATTGTGTTTTCTTTTTTTTTTACGCTCATGGTTTAGTTGTAAATGTTACTAGCGAGCTAAATCTAGCATTGCACATTGATAAAGGTTTACACACAAAAAAACTGTGACGTCAGTAAAACCGGAAAAAGGTAGTCGGAAAACACAGCAGCCATCTTCCTGAGGTCAACTCTTCGGCGCATGGTAGTATACTTTAACAATAAACCAGCAAACTTTCAAATGTTAGTCATTTATTAGTTATGAAGCAAAAAACACGTACGCCGTTCTGTCGCGTTCATGGCGCGTTGGCGAGATGGCTCGTTTCGTTCTATCGTGCTAATTGTTTGGTGCTCGCCTAAATTAGCATCAGAAAGTTAGCTCGACTACAGTTGGCAATGAGGTGAGAAACACTACGTGGTGGAAAAATCACACTTCAGGTGTTTTTGCTTATTTTTGTAGTTCGGACTGAAATTCGAATCATCAGATGGCGGCCCTGTTAGCATTTAGCATATGGCAGCTACACGAGCACTGCGCATGCGCGGCAGGAAAAAAAAACTTTTTTTTTAACCGGTGTCAGTGCAGTTTCCATCGGGTCGATTCATTGCTCCGGGGTTGTGTCTGTTTACAGTACATTTGTATTATTTCAGTGTCTAGTCACTCTATTTTTTCATGACTCAGCATGACTTAGATTTGTTCTCGGTTTTACTGTTTGGTGCTTTCTACCGTCTTTATTACCGATTTGTTTTACTGTTTATTATATATGTTCAATTGACCCATTTACAGCACTTTGTATGCAGCGATGGCTGTTTGAAAGTGCTCTATAAATACAGTTGACTTGATTGCAATTTATGTTAAAAGTTAATTCTCATTTTGTGAACTTCACACCAGCGCAAATTGCATTTTTAAGAACTCACCCCGAGCCCCTTCGTGAGTCCATTTTGTAGCTAAAATGTTACCCTCCGAAATACGTCCCTTTTTTTTCCTTTACTGGTTGGAGTTCAGGTTCACAAATTCAGTGTTGGTCTCGTGAACTTCACACAAGCACAAATTGCATTTTTAACAACTTATGGACGCAGTGAATTATCATAAAGCTCAGCCCCTGGTTATGTCATTTGATTTGTTCGCAATCTCTTCAAAATAGTTTCTCAAGGTGTAGACCATATGAAATTAAAATGCTTCCCCTTTTGTGATGTAGTTAAATAATGTTGAAAAAAGAAATATCTTGTAGTTTTGATCGACTCTTGACCTCGATGTGATAATGATTTCAAAATGTTTTATTTTCACTTTCAGATGCCCAGACACTGTTCTGCCGGCGGCTGCAAATCGCGTGACAACCGTGAGACTCGTAATGCCGGCATCACATTCCACAAGTAATATGAAAGCATTGTCCACACGGAAACATGTTTTTTCATTCCTGCCTAGCTGAGCTAAAGATTGACCGTTGATGATGTCACCAACTACCAATATTTGATGGCGCAGGTTGCCCAAAGAAGCCTCTCGTCGAAACCTCTGGATCAGCAACTCTCGCCGCGCCGACTCCTGGGACCCTCGGACCAACTTTGTCTACTTTTGCTCCAAGCACTTCACGCCAGAGAGCTTTGAGATGGCCAGTTGCAGGTCAGTCAACATCAAGACCATATAACCCGCATCACTACTTGGTTATGGCTAATAAATACAGCATTGCCGCAATTTAGAATAATATATGCAGTTTCTAAGGAGTTAAAGTGGAATTGTTGTTTTTTTTCCTCCCCCAACAAGGTGTCAGCTTCGCCGTAGCATAAACATGGATACACGTAATTTAGCGGAGCAACTGCAAGTCAGTCTGCTGGAATTATCGACAATACTGGGCCATGAACTTTTTAAAGCATGTGCTCAGCGCTAAGATGAGACAACGAGTCACTACCTGCTTCTTTTTGTGTATTGTGTTTTGTGTGCGTGCTTTGAAGTGGCATCAGGAGACTGAGGGAAGATGCCTTTCCCACAGTGTTTGGTTCCTCGGCTGTGAGCAGTTACAAGTGGCCGGGGAAGGTCCTGAAACAAGACGACAGGTGGGATGGCGGACGGCTTATGGAGAATTATCTTCTTGATTTCTTTAATACAAATAGTTGGGGTCTGAAGTGCCAAAGTTCACTTCCAAGTAAGTAGTCACGACCAAGTAGTGACTTACAAGTTTATTCATTCTCTGACCATGCTTGTTACTCAAAACACTCACATCTCAAGTCATGGTTCCACATTGGAATTCAATGCCAGGACAAAAAAAACAAAACGTTTTTGATCTTTTTTAATGATTAAAAAAGAAAAATAGTCTTCCAGTCTATTGTGTTTCAAAAGAACATGCAGTTTGACAAGAAATGGGATATGAAAAATTTTCATGCGTTCACTGCTCGGCTCCTTCCGGTGTGCATGATTCTGCCACCAGGGGGCAGTATAATAAAAAATACATGCCCACAACTACAGTATACTTGAAGAAGGTTACAACTGCTAAGTGAGCTGCCATAATGTTAGTCAATTTTCAGAGGGGATTAATAACATGTGCCTGGCTGTGAATATTGTTAGGTCTTTCAACAGTTTGTGTTTAAAATAAAAAGTACCTTTGTTATGTTCATTTGAGTTTGGAAGTCATGACAAAAAACAAACAATTCAGCCGAGTGACCGCTCATATCAAAGAGAGTGCAAGTCGAGGTACTACTGTACAACGATGGGTGGGTGCTGCGACCAACCATGCTGATTTGCTGAGATCGCTGTGTCTGTTTAACTGCGCAGAAACGGACACGTTTCAAGCAAGCAGGGCACTGCCAAGTGTCAAACTCCAGATGGATCACTGGTTGAGTCGTCGCTTGAAGCCGAGGAGACCAGCGAGGAGCAACCCGGATCTTGTCTCGAGACGGCAGACGGTAGGGGGCGCCTTTCGCCCGGAAAGAGGACCTCTTCACCTCCACCGACGTCGCCACTTCGCTCCGTTTCGCCATCGCGCTACATGCGGCGCCTGCCCCCACGCCCGGGTTTCTACCTGCCCAAGGAGCACAGCTACGCCCAGCTCTGCCCCCTGCTGTGGCGGAGGCGCTATGACAAGGCCGTGGACTACTTGGAGAAGACCCTGCGGCAGCTGCACGCCGCCCGGCGCCGGGAGAATCGGCTGCGGGGCTCCCTGCTGAGGCTGCGCGACAGACAGCAGAAGATGCAACAGAGCAGAGATGACGCCGCCAGCAGGGCCTGCTGCCGTCCTCGAGGAAGCGACGCAGAGAAGTACTGCCGCTACTGCGGGAGAGGCGACACCAAGTTGGAAACGGACAAAGATCCAACGCTCCATCAGGACTTGGTGACAGCTCCCGAGAAAGACTTCACCGAACAACTTGACTCAAAGTGGCCAAATTCTCAAAGTTTCCCACTTGTATTCCAAGCCGCCCGACGCTTGCCCGACTGCCTTTGTGAGTTTGAAGCTGAGTCTCATAGTCACGACCCGCAACAGTCGTCGCTGTGGGTGCAAGGTGACGCCGAGGCGCAGTTTATTCTGGTCCCCGTCGGCTGCGAAAACCCGCTCCAGAACCATCTGACCACGGAGGACCTCGTCAGCCGGACCGTCCCGGTGCCCGCGCCGGACTCCGGGGGCGTAGGCGGTTCAACTGGAAGAGGAGGCCAGCAGCGTCCAGGCCTCGACGCCCCGCCGGAAGAACCGAGTGACGACGTGAGGGAGAAACTGAAAGAACACCTGGAGGGCTTTCACCTGCAACTGAGCAACGAATTTGCCGACTGACAAACTGACAAGTGATTGTGTTCAACAGACGGGCGTAAATGTGTTCATGACCGTATTAAGAAAAAAGAAATGAAAAAATTTCAAACCAGAATGACATATTGTCACTTCAGGACGGCGGTCGGCAACCCGCGACTCGAGAGCTCCATGCGGCTCTTTTGCGCCGCCCTCCTGGCTCCCTGGAGCTTTTTCAAAAATGTTTGAAAGCGGAAAAAGACAGGGAAGCGAAATATGTTTTTTGTTTGAAGATGGTTTCTGTAGGAGGATAAACATTCTTAATGTTTTCCAATGCTGTAAAAATGTTTGGAAGAAATATTAAATGTGAACATTTCTGTTAATGAAAATTTGCATTTTCGCGGGCGGGATGCCAGGTGGTTGGCTGTTGTAAAAACAAAAAATGACGGCTGTGGATCCCAAAGGGAAAAATAGAAAAATAAATGTGGAGAACAGAGGATTCAATGTTTTTTGGACCGAATCATTTGCATTCATTGCCAATGCGGGAGGATTGCCTGAATGTTTGCTCTGTAGCGAGATGTTGAGAAGCTGTCCAGTGATATCCGAAATCAGAAGTCACATTAAATGGGTAACAACACAATCCTGTCATCGGCGCATATTTAGGAACAAAGTGGCTGTTTTTATCAAGTGAAAGTATATTTCGAATGACACTTCAGGAAATTACACATTTTTTGCTCAGGTCTGAGGATAGCTGCGTTGGTTGTGTGTCCACAGAGAAGAGGATGGTCGTTTTTTTTCGTTTTTTGGCCGAAAAAAAACAACCAGGTATAGTAAGGCATTTTTAGCAGAAAAAAACGACCATGTATAGTAAGGCGTTTTTGGCCGAAAAAAAACAACCATGTATAGTAAGACGTTTTTAGCCGAAAAAAACGACCATGTATAGTAAGGCGTTTTTGGCCGAAAAAAAACAACCATGTATAGTAAGACGTTTTTAGCCGAACAAAACGACCATGTATAGTAAGGCGTTTTTAGCCGAAAAAAACGACCATGTATAGTAAGGCGTTTTTGGCCTAAAAAAAACCACCATGTATGGTAAGGCGTTTTTAGCTGAAAAAAAAACGACCATGTGTTGTTAGGCGTTTTTAGCCGAAAAAAAACAACCATGTATAGTAAGACGTTTTTAGCCGAACAAAACGACCATGTATAGTAAGGCGTTTTTGGCCGAAAAAAACGACCATGTATAAAAAGACGTTTTTTGCCGAAAAAAACGACCATGTATAGTAAGGCGTTTTTAGCCGAAAAAAACGACCATGTATAGTAAGGCGTTTTTAGCCGAAAAAAAACAACCATGTATAGTAAGACGTTTTTAGCCGAACAAAACGACCATGTATAGTAAGGTGTTTTTAGCCGAAAAAAAAAACCGACCATGTATAGTAAGGCGTTTTTAGCCGAAAAAAACGACCATGTATAGTAAGGCGTTTTTGGCCGAAAAAAAACAACCATGTATAGTAAAGCGTTTTTTGCCGAAAAAAACGACCATGTATAGTAAGGCGTTTTTGGCCGAAAAGAACGACAATGTATATATAGTAAGGCGTTTTTAGCCGAAAAAAACGA
>CAAKHF010021916.1:0-27530 GCA_901007745.1 Hippocampus kuda
TAAGAGTGTTTCTGTTTATTCTTAAGGGGGGGGTTAGTGATAACAGATGGCAAACTGTGGCAGATGCTTGGGATTCTCAAATACGGAAAAAACTGCGTCAAAAATTGCATATATGTTCCAAGAAATCGCTGGCCTCGGCGAGGCGCTCTGACATCTTCCCTTCTCAGGTTTTCAAGGCTTTGCGGGTTCTGTCAGACGACGATTTCCCCTTTGTTGTGAAAATTGGAAAAGCAGAGAGATTCTGAAACACAAAGACCTTCGCCTCAACTCTTTCGTGCGTTTCAGAGTGAAATATTGCTCTGAGTCTCCCAGTAGTGTGGGGCTATTTGCCTTGTTGCCATCATTAATCTGGAGAAATGTGTTGTTGGGACAGCCGTTCACCTCGCATGGCTCCGGTCTTGGGGACATGGAAAAACAACAAACAGACACAAAGATTAGGAAGGAAAATTAATCTTTTTTTTTCCCCTTATTTTTTAACTTTACTCAATGATAAGGACCTTGTTGGAATTACACCAGTACTTAACCATAACTTACTTTCCTTAGAATACATACACTATGAAACAAAATCTCTCCAACCCTGAACGGGATCCCTGAGAACCCGTAGATCAACTTTGTTTCGTTTTACATGGATATATTTCTCTACTTTTCCAGCTGGGGTGAGCAAATGAACGACTCGTTCAGCCTCCCTGGAATACAGCCTCATAGTTTGGACTCCAGGTGATTTGCCGGTTTTTGCAAATGTATTTGTTGCTAGGAAAAACCTTTTTTTGTTGGACATTCGCTCATTGCTTTTCTAAAACATTGGCCAACAAAAACCAGAAGGTGCGGCCACATGATGCCTTCTGGGACCTTTTGTGTGTTTGAATGTCATAACTCACGATTGTGTCGATTGCTTTTGATTGAAGGGGATAGTCGCGAGTAATCCAGTCTGCTTTTATATTGAGCCGAAGATTATTTTCGGCTGTGCTGCGTCAACAAGAGTCAGATGATTGATACCAATTGATGAGCGCAGAGAGAGACACACAGCAAAGAGAAATAGGAACAGTCCAACAATAACCAAGCAAACTCGATACATTCCTGGTATTACCTGCCAAGAGAAGCTCGTGTTCTCACTACACATACTTACCATTACTTTTAAAGTTTTTTTTTTCCCCCCTTCAACATGACTGTGTTTAATTACCGAGCTTCTTTTATTTGATTTGATTCGCCACGTTATCCTGCGAGTATAAATACACGGGGGAGGTGAAGTTCTACGCTTTCCATCATAAGAGGTTGTCCTGGCCAGTTGTTTGAAGATTTTATATAGTGCTCAGAGCATTTTTTCAATGTGTTGTTTTGTCTGTTGGACAGCCCAAATTCCAAGTATTTTCAGTGTACGAGCTTCGATGAAGTTCAGCGCTATTGTTCAAAGTGTATGTAAACCGCAACGGTGAAGTTACCGTATTTTCCGCACTATAAGGCACTTCGGAATATAAGGCGCACCTTCAATGAATGGCCTATTTTAAAACTGTTTTCATATATAGGGTGCACCGCATTATAAGACGCATCGAATAGAAGCGACAATAGTGGCTGCAGTTGCGTGATGCATGCACTAGATAGAGCTACGCTAACAATACAATACAGCTTTATTTACTTCGCGCTTTCACAACCGCTGCAGCTGTAACAAAGCGCTTTACAGTACATTTAAAATACTGCATCCAAGAAATCCGAATATTGATCCATATATAAGGCGCATCGGATTATAAGGCGGTGAGAAAATCCAATGCTTTTAGGTGCACCTTATAGTGCGGAAAGTACGGTACATTTAGGGTTAGGTTTAGTGTAATGGTGCAGTCAAGACGGTATGCGGCATGGGGACCCCACTGAGTCTGTACAGCGTATCAATGCCACTTATTGATTTATTGGCCGTTGTATTTCCAAACTACGAAAAGAAAAGACATTTATAAGAAATTGTTTGGTTTGAAAGCTGTGAGAAAGATTGATTGTGCGGTCTTTTTGTTTTTCAACCAGCTTTAAAAGTTTCATATGAACTTTGTGCTGGGATATTTCTTAGAGTCGTCTCTCCTTCGGTTGCTGTATGACAGCAATAACCTCTGGTCAGAATAACGGAGCGCATGTTAGTCGATCTGGGGCCCCGTGTCAATCCCATCCTGCTCTGGTGTAATCCAACACGTTTCTCTTTTGTGTTTGGAGAAACAACTCCCAAGACCTGCTTTAGACCTACAGTACATCTCTACATTGAATTTGCAAGTGTACCTTCACTGAGAGAAAACATTAATACGGATTTGATGGTACTGTATTTACGAATGTTAAAGCAAATATGTGGGCATAAGGTTGTTTCGGATAAAGATTAGAAGGTATACAAACATTTTTTTTTTTTTTTTGATGAAACAATGTTCTGTTTTCTTTATTTAGTGTTAGCGATTCTGCTTGGTTTGATGGTGACGGTTTTATAACGCAGCATGATGTCAATCACCGTGACCTAGTTTCACTTGGAAATGGTCAGACAAACACTTGGCAGACATATGATGCCTCCTCGGACCACGTTGCGGTTATTTTCTTTTCGTTGACTGCCCGTGTCGAACTTTGATAGCGCTTAATCTGCTCGGGAAAATACTTTGTTGACATTTGGTAAATACTGAACGTATACAGATTCCACCCAAAACTCCAGAATGGCCACAATAATTGTGCCGATCTGGCTTGATCTTGATCCGAACTTTCTCACTTGAGTTTATGACCTGGCCCATTTTGAGATGAGTCGCCTTCTCCAACCGTGAGCTGAACAGACCCTGACGGGAAGCATTAGCGGATAGCAAATGTCTGTTCCACTTAGTAGTTGTTGGCCTAGTAAATATGTAAACACAGACGCATACTATATCAAGCTTCCTGTCAAAAGTGTCATGCTGAAAATCCTTCCCGAAAGATGTGTCCTGGCATTTTGTGACTGCAAACAGAGATCGCAACGGCTTTGTAAAATGGAGAGTCAGGAGTTAAAAGTGTAAGTCTGGTCTTTATCAGAGTAGTAGCAGACCTTATCCTTGACACAACATGTTTTGTTACATGGAATTAGGACTTACTGGCCATTCTACTCGTAAGTGAGTCGGTATGTTGTCAACTACAACATCATTTCGAAAATATCCCCCTTGCCTGCTAGACTGCATTATTCCGAGGCTTCGCTTCCTATTTGCGTACTATTTCCGGGAATTCTGTCCAGCAACACAACAGTATTCAGTTTATAACCAAACTACACGGTCCCCCTATTAGTAAACAACTTTGAATATAAAGTTATTTATACAACATATCTTTCCATTGGGTCACTATATATAAATTGTTTCAATGACCAACAGTTCTTTTTTTTTTTAATGTTTTTACTACTCCTCCTCCTGCAGATCAATCTTTTCCACAGCTGTATAAATAAAGGAGTCTTTTTAAGCTAAATGACTTTCTTTGCGAAAAGGGGAGTCTCTCCGAGGTCTTAAAACTACTGCAAATGACTCGTTCTTGCGCCGCGGTCATCAAATGTCACCTGTAAAATCGAACCGAAAATCTCATTGTGAATCCTCGAGCGTAACGAGGGAAAAGCCATCGAAAGGTTCACTGCACCTTGTACCCATGTTGAGATGACAAATTAGGTCAGGCAAATAGAAAATGGATGGATGGTGATCTCCTTTCAATGCCCTCTAAGCGTATTCCAGCAGCAAAAAAATACGATTAACACGCCATAAAATACTTCTTACATATAACATCCGGTTCCTGTGCCCTTCTAGTCCTCATTTTATAGCGAGTCTTTCCAATGTTTTCACACATGTTCCATATAAGCTCATTCGCAACAACAAAAAAAAGGTATGTCTCAGGAGACCTCTCCTGCAGCATGTTGTGTCTTTATTGCCTTCCGTCACTCACTCTCCTCTTCCCTCGCCCCGATGTGCTTCCATGCCCGACCTCCCTCCTTCTTGATGTCTTTCAGGCTGTTCCTGAAAAGTCACAGCGGGACGGCCGGCAGACAGAGCAGTCTGGTGATCCACGGAGCGGACTTCAGCACCAAGGACATGGACAATGACAACTGCATGTGCAAGTGCGCCCTCATCTTCACTGGCGGTGAGTGCAGTTGCGGCATTTTGAACTTAACGCAGAACTGTGGCCACCTCTCGCTATAAAAATCGGATTCAATGGAATCATTTTTTTTGGGGGGGGGGGGGTCTTTCACACGCCGCAGACATTTCCCAGATGACTAAAAACTCAATGTTGCGGTATATTCTGTAATATCTATCCACACCTATTAAGCCCCATTCTGCATTCCCCACCCATTCGCACGGCGGTTGGAAAATTTGATTGGAAATCACACGGCTTGAAAGTGGAACCTCGTCACCCTCGCTGTTTTTTTTTTTCTTTTTGACAGTTCATCAAGCATTTCAAAAAGCATCCCCCCCATCAGAATCGCTACATGTCGTAGTGAATACAGGACAAAAAAGTATCAGCTGTTATCGAGTGACCAGACAGCACCGTAATACCGAGTGATTCATTTATCACGCTCCAAGGTTACCCTGACTCAGGACTGGTCCAAATCCAGCAGTGCACTCGCTACTTAACCCTTTCACGCACCCTTGATAATATGATAAGCTGTCCACTTTCGTAACTTATGTTTGTCTAATTTCTTTTCACAATATCTGCCTTGAAAATGGATTTAGAATGTTGATTAGGACTTGAAAACACTGCAGGATCCAAGCTTAAGTCTCCCCAAGCTTCGGTTCAAATTTGACAATTGTAACATGTAGGGTACCGTTCAAATCTCCAGAAACTCAGCTTTGAAAAGATGTATAACATGTTCACACATGACGACGTGCATCAGCGATTTGTTTTGACAGATGACGGAGGGCCCTTGATGGGGCCCTCCTCACTTTAAGCGGCTAAAAAGCCGCAACGTCTCCATGAAGAAAGCAGCAGACATCCATCATCACGTATTTGAATTGAACAATTCTGAAGGCCCTGTGGAGATTATATTGACATGGGATCCTAAAATCTGGATTCATATCAAATAAATGTCCAACTTTGAAATGACTCTCCTCCTCAAGCCAGCGCAATGAGATTATCTCCAGTTTGGTCAGTTAGTTATCGCGCACTTTTCATGCCGTCGGGTGGCGTCCACGTTGCTCATGATGAAAAAGTGAACTTTGGCATCGCTGCGATGAGCACGAGGCACAAGGGCAGCGCGTTCCCGCTCATGGCCGACAAGCCTTGTGAAATGTCACAGGCTAAAGTGGTGTTCAGGTCCGACACAGAAGGGGGAGTGTGTGACACATGCCATGCCTTGCATATGTTCTATATCTGACTGTATCAGCAAGAGAGCGTTCGCAAGCCACAGATAGAAGATGGGAATGTTGCATTGCTGATATATCCAATACGGTTTGCACGTCTTTCATATTCACCGTCCAGTGTCCTTGGAATTCTTACAATTGAATCGCTTTTTCTCTGAATGGCAAAAGGACATTCTGAATTGGGAATACGATTTTCCCATGTCGTCACCGGGCAGTGATCCCCAGGGTAGCTGATGTATAAATACTTGTGCTTTAAATAAAGCGAGGTTACCAAAAGAGTTTGGCAACAGGTACAGTATTGGCCTGCGAATGACCCCAGTTGCAATAACATTGAACACATAAGTAGACGCTCAATAGAGTCACAAGCATCGCCGCAAGGGAGAGCCATGCTCTTTGTATAGCAGCGTTTCAGACACCCCCCCCCCCAAAAAAAGTGTTTTTAAGTTTAACATTCTAAAATTTCTTTATTTAAATTTTTTTTTAAATTTTGTTTACAATTTTTAATTTATTTGAGCTACTCAATATCATCTGTGCCTTGCTCAGGGCAGAACTGGCTATCGGGCGTAGCGGGCAGTTGCCCTGTGGGATGGCGTCTTCAGGGGGGAAATGCAGTGCATTTTTTTTGGTGTGTGTATAATTTATTACCGTATTTTTTTGGATTATACATCGTTCCCGATTATAAATTGCACCAGCCAAAAAATGCATAATTAAGAAGGAAAAAACATATAAGTCGCACTGGAGTATAAGTCGCATTTTTGGGGGGAAATTTATTTGATAAAATCCAACACCAAAATCATACGTCATCTTGAAAGGCAATTTTAAATAAAAATAAAATAGAGAACAACAGGCTGAAGAAGTATACGGTATGCTAACGTTACATGACTGACATGCCTTGTAATGTCAGTAACGACGTAACATATTAAGAATTATTCAGATAAGTCTAGCATAAAGAACATCCTAACAAGTTTACCAAACTATCAGTGTCACTCCAAATCACTAAATCCAATGAAATCTTCATCCTCGGTGTCACTTTTAAACAACTCCCCCAACTCGTGAGGTAGACGATGCTCCGCTTCCTCTTCTACGTTGCTTACGTCAGACTCATCGTCAATTTATCAACACAGGCTGAGAGCGCCCTCTTGTGGTTTAATGTGAAAATAACGTGAAATGACATAATCATGTGTTAATAATTTCACACATAAGTCGCTCCAGAGTATAAGTCACACCCCCTGGCCAAACTATGAAAAAAACTGTGACTTATAGTCCGGAAAATACGGTAATTCAAAAACATGTAAATCAGGAGTGACACTGACCAAGGAGAAGATCAAAATCCCATCTCGAACAGAACGCTCTTTTGACTGTGGATCGTAAAAGAAACAATGACGTCTCAGTAACAGAGAGGGCCGGGTAAGGTTAGAATCAGCATAGCCGCACGCCGACATGTGCTCGCGTGTTGGCCCGTGCCAACACATACATCTGCACTTCGAATTCAGTCCAGCCCTGGCCTTGCTCAAGGGTACTTCGACGGTTACTACACAAGCATCTCTTCAACAGCTTGTTGCTGTCCAAGCAAGACTTGAACCGTGACCCTCTGGCTCCAAAGTTCATACAAATGAGATCTTAAATGGGATTTTCTGTTTATTCAAATTCATTGCCAACAATTGTACACATCTGGATCATGACCCTCTGGATCATGACATCACAGATTCTCTTGTCCAGAATACACACAGCGAATTTGGATCGCATTGTTTGTGTTTCGACTCCCCGCTATCACAGCTCATACTTCAACAATGTCTCTGTTCTCATTTTAGGTTGGTGGTTTGATGCTTGCGGCCCATCCAACCTGAACGGCATGTACTTTGTGCAAGGACAGCACATGGGGAAGGCAAACGGGATCAAGTGGCACTACTTTAAGGGCCCCAGCTATTCACTACGAGCCACGGCCATGATGATCCGCCCGCTGGAATTCTCCTAGTCGTCCAACCTCCAAATGGCTGTTTAGCACATTTAGCGGGACACTTCCAGTTATGTCCTCATCTCATTTCACCTGCCGTGCTTCATAAACTTTTCCTCCACAATGAACTAAGTTAACAGCCACGAGGAAGAAAAACAGCAGCAGGCACAATTTATGCTCCTGACCAGATTAAATACACGTGTAATTATTTAAGGACACTATAATTCAAGTGTGTCGATCCCACACTGGGAACGTGGGCGTGGTTTTCGAAACGCCGAAAAGAAGGTTTTTTTTCTTGCGATTTGTAAGAACGGGGACGTTCTGAACAGGACGCAGCAGTGATGGATGGCAGAGCAGAAAAGACTCACTAACTGCAGGACAGAACTGATGTTTTGTTTTTTTTTGCTCTGGGGAGACCACTCACATAGTTGACCTTTTTGTACTCAATTGTTGCTCACACTAAAGTGCCTTAATTGTCGTCATTGCGTTTTTATAAGTATTCATCTCGTATGACAACTGTATACAAATAGCCATCATCACGTGAATGTCCACTGCAGTGCCGCGTATTCTGAATCCATACGAAGGAGAAGCGCGCTCAGTTTTAAGGTGACTTTCATGAAATGATGATATTCAATGGCGAGGCATTGCCGATTGTTTGTAGACTTGATGTGTTGTGGAGGAAGACATAAAGAATGCAACAAAATATGTAATTCTAAGGGCTTATATTAAGCTGGTTGTCATGTTTGTGAAATGAATAGTCCAGTGGTGGTCATTACATTTGTCTTCTCTCATCATAACGTCAACTAAGAAAAAGCAAACGTTTTTTTCTTTTTTTTTTCTTTTTTTTTTCTTTTTTTTTGGAGAGACATCAGCATGGACACTTCATCTGAATTCCGAGTTTCTGTTTCCCATTACTGCTGCTTGGGGCCGGATATGAGGCATGTAAATTCGTCGCTCCGGCAAATTATTCACATGAACAGACATTTCATCACGTTTACCTTACAACAGGCGAATGTGTCAGCGTTCATGGAAAAGGAGCATGTCGGAAGAGACAAATGCGCATTTGGGGTGTCTGGAACTTGTAAAGCTACCACTGACATGTTCGAATAACATTTGGATCATTGAATGTGTTTGTATATAAATCAGCTTTCCAGAGGAAAGTTGTTTTTTTTTCTCTCTTCTCAGTCAGATTAACAAAATGTAGATAACACGAGAAGTGTGTCACTGATACAGTAACTGTGCTTTTACCTCATTAAACTGTAGATTTGCTGATTTATTTAAACATTTTTTATAACATGTGGTCAGTGTTGTGTTGCTACCAAATAAAATGGGAGGCATTAAGATTAGAAACCTTGCTTGGAATGGACTTTTTAGATCACGTCAATTGTGATGAGACACTTGAGGTTGATGTTGTCGTCGTTTTTTTTTTTGTTTCCAGTCAAACCAGATGGCGCAAAGCGAGCTTCCTCGTTGTACCGCATAATAGGGTTCAAATGTTTCAAGTACAGGATGGTGTCAATGACAGCTTGCCAAAGTGTCAAAAAAATTGCTGTCAGGACTTGTAGTGGCTCTTCATAGTTGAGATTCCAGGGCCTAATCAGAGGTTAAACAAATTACAGTAGCCTGCAAACTACTATGTGCCCGTCAGCACCTGTACTGACCCAACACCCACGGCGGAATGTGTTCAATAGTGGCTGAGGCGGGGGAGTGTCAAGAGGCTCCATAAAAGTTGGCAAAGAAGCATTTGGCCTTTGTTGGTGTCAGGAGACGGCACTGCTTCCCTACTTTCCCCTCCATATGTGCAGCCTGGCCAGTTATTTCAGTTGTCATTTGATTTGTGTACTGTATTTTCCGTACTATGAGGCGCTTCGGAGTAGAAGGCGCACCGTCAATGAATGGCCAATTTTAAATTTTCATATATAGGGCGCACCGTATTATAAGGCGCATCGAATAGAAGCGACAATAGTGGCTGCGGTTGCGTGATGCATCCACTAGATGGAGCTACGCTAAAGGGAATACAATACAGCTTTATTTACATCGCGCTTTCACAACCGCTGCAGCTGTAACAAGGCGCTTTACAGAACATTTCAAATACTACATCCAAGAAATCCGAATATTGATCCATATATAAGGCGCATCGGTTTATAAGGCGCACTGTCGGCTTTTGAGAAAATTGATCATAGACAATGTGTTGTTGATTTCGCTGAGGGGGATTAATTCACCCCCCCCCCCCACCCCCACTGTGATTTTGGATCTCCTTACATTGTGCCTATTCAAGTCCGAGCTGAGCTTGCGGTGTAGCTCAACCGACAGAGTAGCTCGCCACAAACGTCCTCCCGGATGTTCTTAACCTTTTACGTGCGCCAATAATGACAACCTGTAACCATAACATTCGAAACTGTCCACTGTAGTAACCGCTGTTCCTCAAAGGGTTAAACCTTTACATCTGTACTTTCCTCGTCCATACTGTTTTGTTTTTTGTGCTCAAACAAAAACACTCACTTCGCTGGAGGGATCGTCAGCAAATCAATCGGCAGTAAACCTTGAACCCACAAAGACCTTTGTCTGCCTATAAATATAGCATCCTCGCCTGGGAAAGATGTTGACTTGGGCCATGGTCAGCAGTTTAAATGTTAGATATACTTGGACCGGATTACACGAGTCACCCGGGCAACTGGGCCAACGTTTGTTGAAGACCAATTCCCATTGGCCTTTGACTGCACTGTGTCATTAATGATCATTAGTGGACGTGACTATTCCTCCGCACAAAAAACAAAAAAAATTCTAACCGTAAAACTGAAGACGCTCTCGTTTCCTGACATGAACACGAAGTCACAGCAGTGCACAGATGATGCCTTTCAGGATAGCAAACGAAAGCTGCGGAACTCTCAGTCGTACTCGAAACCATTAAGCGGTTATCAGTGACACGGGGAAAGATTTCGAACGTTAAACAGCACTATTCGTAGCGTCGACAACTGTAAACACTTGCCACTCTAAAATGCTTTTGTTTTATCATATTCCTTCCTCTTCGGCTTCCACCCTCTTCATAGTGTAAAACACAGTCACGGAGGCTGTCATATAAATCTAAACCAGGAACTTTTAACTTTCCCTCGATGCCTAATGAGTCCATCTGGTTTCAGTAATGCTCTCTTGTCTTCTCGTTGGACTCTTAACGGGTGACCGCGAACCCTCCCGCCCTCTTTTGTCGGTCCTCTCTGATCCATATTTTGGACTTAATTCAATTTGTCCAACAACCTAATCCTTCTTTTTGGAGGATCAAAAACAATAACGCATCACTTCTCGATAAGTAGAGCTGTGTTTTTATTCTGACTTCCCCCTCAGTAAAATTACGACTCACTGTACTTGCCTCGAAGGCAGCATAGCCAAAGCATTAAATCCTTACTGTACAGCAACAACACCAAAAAGTGAAAGAAGTACTTCCGTCTCGTCATATACAATGTCCTCCTTCGGCCAAATGAAAATAATTATGATTAACAAGGTGACAGAGGTGCGCTCACAAGGGATGCTCACAGATTCATATATACCACGACGATGAATACCGTACGGACTACAGCAACAGAGCCTTGCCAAACAAAACAATCTGGAAACAATTAAGCAGTGTAAACTGAAGTCCAGCGACAAGAGTACAGATGTTGATGTCCACCGAGGAGGACAGGTGCATTGTGTCAAGAATTGAACTGCCTTAGACCACCCAGTCCATTTGACCTGAATAACCCGCATACAAAATGCACACGTGTACACTTTGTGCACAGATACAAGAATGATTTTTTTTTTCAAATGTCTCCTAAAATTATAGCTATATGGCGGATGAAACATAAAAGAATGGTTTAACTCATTCAGTACCAACCAATTCTAGACCCCCTTTTTTTTTTTAATACCCTAAGTCTTGGAAAAATTGAAGAAAAAAAAGTGTCAGGTTGAACATGTGGAGTGTGAAAAGACATATAAATATGTCTTTGGGAGTGAATGAGTTAATGTTTCAGTACTTTTTGCACACTTTCAAGATGAAGTTAAAGTTGCATAAGTTGTTTTTATTGTCACTGCACGCGCACAAAAGTACATGGCAATGAAATTGGCTTGCTATTTGCCAACAAGGAAATGAGCAGCAAAATTCACAACAGGTGTTTGATTCATGAAAGGACCAAGAAAATTCCATGGGTGTCCATTTCTACGCCTTTCTGTGACTCCTTCTGTTGTCTCTCTGTATCTATCTGTATCAGACACGGTTCTCTCAGTTTGCCTTTCAGCTCCTTTTCAAAATTTTATGTTCATTCTGAAATTTCACCCAAAAGCTGAATTTCTTTCACTTTTTGTCTGAAGAGAATGTCCAAAAAAAAAAAAAAAACTAACTCAAAAGGCAAACTGCTCGCATAATGGCATTACAGTGCCCTCTAGTGGCGACATGTCATACTCAAAATGCTCAGTCTCCGAAAATGTGATGCAATTCACCTAAAATGGGATTAAATAATTGGTCTGTTTCATAATTTATGTTTCCATATGAATACCATCCACTAAACGATAGAAATACTTGGCACCGCGTACAGGAAACACGCTTCAATCGTGGTGAACTGACGTCATTATTTCCACTCCACCCAACGCTTTTCTTGCCATACGAGATGTAATCTATATGTTCTTAACATAGTCGTGTCCAAAATGTTTGGAGGAAATACTGAAGAGAAATGTTAAAAAAAAAATTTTTAAAAAGACGCTGTCATTGCTTCATTGTACTCATTCGAATTTATTCCAAAATTAGTTTATTAAAAAAAGAAAGAACCCAGACAACAATACTGTATTAACAAGCGTGCTATAGTCGATGACTGATACCAGTCGTTAAGATATGATTATTCAAAAATAGAATAATTCTAAAGCTGCGTTTTTTTTTTTTTTTGTCGAACTTGATGGGAAGCTAATCGGTTTTGTTCGTGACGTGTACGAATAAGGAAGTTAGATAGGCGAGATGGAATGCGAAACGGAAACCTGCATTACTGGAAAGTACCACAAAGACTGGGCCGGTGGATACAATTGTGCTGGAAAAAAAACAAAACACTTTGTTGTTCTATTTTGTGATGTTTGTGATAAGCACCGTGCATCAGACAAAACATTGTATCACAAATTTGGAATTTGATGAGATTTGCTTGTTCAATGCCTGATGAGTCATGCTCATCCTCTGTGACAGACAGCCAACAGCTGCAACTGTGCATTCGCCTGCGCCAGTCTCTATTTATAAATCTCCAGGACGAAAAAAAAAAAAACATTTGAAATCCACCTACAGTATAATCTCACGAAAATGAACATCATACTCCAAAAAAAAGTCAAAGACGACGTTCTTGCAATGCACGCAGTCTTCAAATCTGTTTCCTGTGCATCGGTGCGTGTTTGTTCCCCGCTCTCTTGAATTGCGATCTAAGCCGCATTTGCAAGATGAAACCGTTTTCGTGCGTCAGCAGGGGGGTCCTGGTCTGCTTTGCCTCTCTGTTTTCTTTTTCTGGGCAAGAGTTACCTCGTGGTACGCGTCTTTTCCATCACCGCTGCATCTCTCAACTTTACTTATGGGTGGTCCCTATGCGATCTAAAATTCTCACATCTTGCCTGTTTCAGTGTCACGATCAAAATACACGTGCCGATTACTTCCGCTTTTCCGGACAAGATTAACAGAGCTGAACAGATGTTTGTTTTGAATGGGGTACGTTGTTCAAGTCAAAGAGCAGATAATCAAAAGATGTACTTAGTTATGTATGCTTCAAATAGCCTTAAGACTGGTCTGCATTCACCAGCGCCCCGTTTCAATGTTGACATCGGGTAAGATGTCCGAATGATGAAATATGACTCTGTCGGAGTGAGCAGGGTCGGGCAAAGGTGCCGGGAAAGAAACCATTGGAAAGCTTGACTGCAGAGATAGCGCTGCAACTGGAAAGGGGAAGCAGCGGAGTGTTTACAAGGAAGACAATATTGATATAACCTCACAGCTCAGTTAGGGGGAATATTTGTGCCTCCAATTTGTTTTCACAACGTGTGTCAGTGATGTGGAACCAACAGATCTCTCTATGGAAAGCGTCCGCCAACAAGAACGTCAAGAAGCTCCGGGCCGTCAGCAAGGTGTGTGGCCTGGCAAAAAGCTGGCAGCAGTGGATAACGGACAACGAGAGCAAGCAGGCCGCCGAGCCTTGCGGATGGTCTCCATGGCCCGCAGACTCATCAGAGGAACCCCAAATGTCTTGCGTCGCTATGAAATTCATTCCCAGCCAGAAGACGGAGGATTCTCCGCATCCCGTAATTGCCCCTAAAACAGTATCTGACGCTCTGAATTTGCCTCAAGATAGAACGAAGATTGAAGATGCAAACAACTGGGCGCTACCAATGATTTCAACGTCCATCGAGATGCAGCTGGTGACGAAGAATATTCGCAGTGGGCCGCAAGACAGGAGAGCAGGAGTTAAACTACTGGCAAAGTGTCTTGAGAAAAGCGGATCGGGTGAGGGCGCAGACAGGTTGCTAGAAACACAAAGCTCTCCCCCTTCCCACAGAAAGCGTTCCAATGTGCTCTTATCGCTGACTCAAACTGGGATACTGGTGGAATATGAGCAGAAGCCTGGAAAAGTTGTCCCGATAGAGAAACAGATTCTTGGTGCTGATCCAAAGGAGGATCGTGGACTTCCTCGATTAGAAACGGAAACAGTAAACATCGACGATGACGACGCATCCAGAAGTAAGTCGACGAAAATCTGTGACGGCGAGTCATCGGTAAAAATCAAAAAGCCGCAAATCCTCACGTGAGTAAAAGATTTTTGCAGACCTTTTGTTCGTCGAGATGTTACGATACGTGAACACCGATGTCTGATTCAAATTATTGGGGTGGTTGTCACTCAGCCGGCGGGTTCTTGACTTTGTACTAAAATAATGGGCACGCATTTTGTCAAAGTGCCCGCGCACTGTGATTCATATTTTTAATCGCTTGCGAAACCAGTTTTCTGAAACTCGCCCACTTGAGAATTTTGTGGCAGAATCCCACACGCCGGGAATGTGTCGTAGAGGCGTCACAATAGTGCCAAAATCTTCTCAACAAACTCAAAACTAATAAAAAGGTCGACCATTGGATCAATTTGATACTCCCAAGGAGCCCCCGAACCGCAAATGTTGTTTCCTTTCTCGACTAACAATCGGGCCTTTTCACGTCTGTTTTTACTATTTAACGCAAAGTATAAATACGAACACGCCGGTAGAAATAAGAAGAGTCTGGTTTCGTGGTTTAGTTTAGCTTGTCATCGTGTCATCGAAAAATCCTTTTCAGGTCCGGTAAGGAAGCTGCGGATGCCAACAAGATCAACGCTCTCTCCAAGAAATACAGCTCGGTTCGAAATCTCAAGAGTCGCTGGCAAAACTGGGCCGCGGAACACACCGATAACCAGAAAGTCAACCCCTTCAGTGAATACTTTGACTACGAGTACTCCATGTCCCTCCGCCTCCAAAAAGGTCAAGACGGCTACGGGAGGCCCAAGGAGGGCACCAAAACAGCGGAGAGAGCTAAACGAGCCGAAAAACACATCCACGGAGAGATCGCCGATATGTGTTACATCATCAGAACGATGGCCGATCCGGATCAAGACGGGAAGACTCGAGTGACGTTTGGAGAGCTGTTTGACAGATACGTCCGGATCTCTGATAAGGTGGTGGGGATTCTAATGAGAGCCCGGAAACACGGGAAAGTCCACTTTGAGGGGGAAATGCTGTGGCAAGGACAGGACGATGGAGTGATCATCACTCTTCTGGTGTGATCGCACACCGATTCTGGAATGTATCACAATCACCAAGCTGTCGTAAAATTACAAAGCAATCTCTCCGCCGGTCGATTGGGAAAACGTTTTGTTGTGGTGCTAACTCATGGCTTTTAAAAATGCAGCCCCAAAAACATGCTAGCTTTATTTGTTTTAGTGTTGTAAACAATAAAATGTAAGGAACACTAATTTTCACATGAGCAAAACTTATATTTTGTTGAATTGACAGGCTTAAATTTTTTTTATGGGTTTACTGTATTGCCTTTTTTTTTTAATCGTGTATTAGCAACTTATCACCATAGCACCATTTCGAACTTACAGTACATGTTTCCACATTAGAACTCCCATCAGTATTGCGAAGTTCTAACCATTATTTTGTAACACAAAGCGCCTCCGCAACGATTACAGCAACACGTGACAGCAAAAGCTAAAAAGATCGTCGCTTGAATATTACAAGACCCATTTTCCCCAGTTTGAGGACCACCCCTCGGGCCCCTTAAGCCTTCGTCAGCTGTTTTATGGAACTGATCGGTGATCAATCATTGTGGTCTGCGTCAAAATAATAATAAACGCATTCAAAATAATCATACTAAAAATTAAATGTACATGAGTGGGGAGCATGGATGCTATCGGTTAGCTAACCACAAAACAATCCACGCGCACTTTGCGATTGGCACTGGCACCTTTAGCCAAATTATTGCAATGAAGAAAAAAAAAATCGCAAATCCCCCCTAAACATGTTCGTATCTGGAAGCGCATTCTTTTCTAATTGAAGCATGAACAACATGGCGTGATTGTCAAGGAAAGAGCTCATTGGCCTGGCCGCTATGGCTATACATTAGATCGATCCAAAGTCAATAAGGTTCCAAATGAATCGATGTAGTGACGTCATAAAGTATTTCAAACACATGTCACACACACAATGCGGACAGGGCAGGTTCCACATGTCAAAGAGATCAGCAGATAAGTTTTCATACCTGAAACATTTTTTTGGAAGGCTTTAAGTCCTCCTCCATCCATTTGTATGTGCACACCAATTTGAAGGAACTGCACGCACAAAGGTATGCCAGTATAAATTGAAACCAAGATTAACTGCCATTCACAGTTTAGACTGACAGATTATTGCTGAAACTTCCTTGTAGGGAATCCAGACTTCAATTGAAGGATTAATGAAAAAAAAAATATTATTTTTTTTTAATTCGGCATTTCTTGATGGAATGAATTTTATATAGTTCCTTTGTCAAAGGTATCTTCCGATCACAGAGAACATCGTCCAACAAGTAGCAGGTAAGGCTCTCCTTCGCTTATCTCATCTTAATAATGATTTGTTCAATATTTTCAACCAATTTTCTCTTTACCCAGAATGATTTTAACGGTCGTTTTTGCGCTCCTCTCAATCACTGCTTTGGCTGACGGTAAATTAGCATTTTAACTTGTTGCCTTACCTGGAGTGGTCACAAATCTACCGAATGTTTTTTAATGGAGTTTTTGTGTGTATTCCGACACCCCCCAGCAGAATGGCCCGGTCGCTCGTATTACTCAATCTCCCCACATGTCGGCTCAGGACAAGGCATCTCGTATTCGGTCATCGGCAGTGGGCGGATTACCGGTGTCCGAGTGTGGGAGGCCAACAACAACTACATTTATGGGTGAATAACTTCATCATCCGCGATTATCTAATCAGTGGTAAATCGTAAATATCATCACAGTACTTTGTAAAAACTAGCAGTTCTCGTTTTAGTTCACTTGGTGGCGTTGTTTCCGCCAATTTCATACTCCATCACTATGAGAGCCCAACCCTCAAAACGTACGACTTTTTTTTCTTCTCTCTCTCTCTCTGCTTTCATTTGAAAAATGTGGCAAATGAATTTTGCCCGTCAAGTTTTTTTAGCACGACCTGAAAAATTAACATTTTCAGAATTGTTTGTCGTCGTCTTTCTTTATTTTGTCCATGTAAAGAATTGAATTGGTAACCCCGCCCCCAAAAAGACAAACTATGCAGAAATGCTTAACATATTACCATATGAAAATTTTTCGATGAATTCAATCGATATATTCCTCCATTTCAAATTTGCTTATCTTATCTTCATCAGCTTCCAACTTCGCTATGGCTACCAATGGACCGATGTGACGGGCCGGGAGTCGGGCCAAATGCAGGAAATTGAGTTGTTTGACAATGAGGCCATCGTGCAGATCTCTGGAAAATATGCACACTACATCCAGTCTCTGGTGTTCACTACTAACTTGGGTCGTTCCCTCTACGCGGGTCGGCCTACGGGGCACTCATTCAACATGTACCCGAACAACGAGAAGGGTGAACTGCGCTTCATCAGCGGCCGGTTCCGCGGTGCCATCACCTCCATTGGGGCGCACTGGGGTGTTGTTTCTGAACCTTATCAAGCACCAAGAAAATACTATTAAAGAGCCCCGTCATCTGCATTGGACATACACTGGAAAAAAAATGTGTTGAATTTACTCAATTTAATTTTGTGAAGTGGTTGCATAAAATCAAATCATTTGCAATTTTTCAAGTAGATATATAGTCCACTTCAAAATGTATCTGGATTCGGATGATTTTATTTCATCCAACCACTTGATGAACTAGAATTGAGTAAAGTCAACCCAAAACTTTTTTTTTTCATGTATTTTAACAATCAAGAAAATGCTTGCCTGATGTTTAATCATTTCGCACCGTCATAAAATCTGTCCTGAGCGAACTTGCGCAATGGTTATCACGTGATTAAAGACCAATTTGTCAACTTCACGTTCTCAAAGCTCTTTCCTCTCCAGTATACCTTTGTCATTTTTGTCGTTTTGTCATTTTGTTGTTTTTGCAGGCTGCTTCGAAGGCCAATAAATTGCCATTTACCCTTTCATGCATCCTGTAACCTGATAACATGATAAACTGTCCACTGTAGTAACCGCTGTCCCTGAAAGGGTTCAACATTTATCAACCCAAGACTGAAAAACTTGTATCTAAGCCTTTTTTTTTTCAACTAATAAAGTATGTGTGCTGACATTCATCTCTCAAAAAAAAAAATAGCAATGCCTAACAAAATACAACGATGAACTAGCTAACCGAGCGAGCCAATGCTGAGTTGAGGATTTGAGCTAGCTTGTTGACGTAGCACGATCGTCAACGAAGCTAAACTGACTGAATGTGTCGATGCTGTCATGTCGTATTGAAAAAGTCACGTCAAAGCCACATGAAAATTTCAGGCAGGGCAGGTTCTACATGTATAACAGCTGATGAAGAGTTAAAACACACCTGCCACGTTATTATTTTTTTTTTCAAGCCGTAAGGACCTCCTCCAACCTTTTGCGACTTAACACCAACTTGAAGGAAGTGCCAGTGCAAAAGATTTCTCCTGTATATAAACAGCCAAAATGAATTGGGGTTCATTTTAACTCGATGGACTAATGCTGGGATTGCTTTACCGGGAATACGCGTGTAATCTGTAAGATTGATCGAAACCTTATTTTTTTTCTGCATTCCTGTAAAAACATAAACATAAAATATGGTTTTATGGTAGCTCCTTTGTTAAAGATATCCTCCAGTCAGAGAGAAAATCACCAAACAAGTCACAGGTAAGGCTAGCAGTGTTCGTCCGATATGAATAATGATTTATTAATTATCCCCCCCTCCCTCCCCTCTCTGGCTTTTTGTTTTTGTTTTCACAGAATGATTTTACTGCTCTTTATTGCACTTCTTTCGAGAACTGCTTCGGCCGATGGTAAATCTGCACGCTAACACTGGATGACCTTTTTTATTTTTATTTTTATTTATTTTTTTACTGAGAAAGGGTTGACGAGTGTTCTTCACAAAAGAGGTTGTGCGTGTCTTTTTTTTTTTTTTTTTTTAGCAGGCCATCATGACTCCGAAGAATACTCATTCTCTCCACATGTGGGCTCAGGACAAGGTATTTCCTATGCCCTCACCGGCAGTGGGCGGATTACCGGTGTCCGATTGTGGGAGGCCAGCAACAACTTCATCTATGGGTGAATAACCAATTGATATGGCGCAAAATAGTCAGTGGGTGAAAATGAAATCTCATCACTTTTTTTTTTATCCTTTTCGTGTCTTGAATGATTGAATAGGAGTGTGTTACAAAAAAATACACATCAAGGCATTTATTTTATTTATTTATTTTTTTCATCAATGTCTTTTCTCCCCCGCCAGCATCCAAATTCGCTACGACTACACGTGGACCGACATAGCAGGCCGGGAGTTTGGCATAATG
This sequence comes from Hippocampus kuda, assembly GCA_901007745.1. Lineage (NCBI taxonomy): Eukaryota > Metazoa > Chordata > Actinopteri > Syngnathiformes > Syngnathidae > Hippocampus > Hippocampus kuda. Next base: position 19,304 of record CAAKHF010021916.1, read on the forward strand.
CAGGAGATCGAGTTGTTTCATGATGAGTTCATCGTGCAGATCGCTGGAAAATATGCACACTACATCCAGTCTCTGGTGATCATGACTAACTTGGGCCGTTCCCTCTACGCGGGGCGGCCGACGGGGCACTCGTTCAACATGTACTCGGACAACGAGAAGGGTGAACTGCGCATCATCAGTGGCCGATTCCACGGTGCCATCACCTCCATAGGGGCGCACTGGGGTGTGCGTCCTGAGCCTGATTATGGATCACATTATGGCAAATACTATTAAAGAAGCCATCGTCTGCATTGGAATGATTTGTACTTAATAAAACACTCTCTCTGCCTGCTGACGCTTTGCTGTTTTTTTTTTTTCATCTTCATCAAATCTCGATCCAAAGTGCACCGACCAAACTTTTATCAAAGATTTGTCATCTCCTTGGCTTGAATTGTGTGTTTTTTTTTTTTGTTGTTGTTTTTTTTTTTTAGCAATGACTTTTTGATGCGGCCATGAAACATTCAGCAATTAAAGAAGGAAAACTTCATACCGTACGTTGTGTGCACGGCTTTTTCGGCGAAGAAACTATATCGGCTGTCGTTTATCGCCCCCCCCTCCCCAAAACAAAATAAATAAAGATGCAATCTCACAGTTAAATACACTGATGTGTCTAGTTAGCAGACATTGTAGTTTTTTTTTTAATGCAACCCCACAATTCATACATGACTCGAGCTGCTCGTTGCAGAAATAATCGATGCTACTCACAAAAACAAAACAAAACATGACAACCTTTACAGGTGAACTTAACCCTTCCAAAACCCTCCTCAAAACTTACTTGTATTCTTTGGCATTCGACTCAGCATGACTTAGATTTGTTCTCGGTTTTACTGTTTGGTGCTTTCTACTGTCTTTATTAACGATTTGTTTTACTGTTTATTATATATGTTCAATTGATCCATGTACAGCACTTTGTATGCAGCGATGGCTGTTTGAAAGTGCTCTATAAATACAGTTGACTTGACTTGACTTCCATGCATCCTGCAACCTGAAAACATGATCAGATGTCCACCGTAGTAACCGCTGAACCTGAAAGGGTTAATTGGACGTTTCTAGTCTTTTGAATAAACAACACAAATGAGTATCCCTGTAAAATCTATTTCAGTCTCATCCACTTATCCACAAAGTCGCAAATGCAGAACGGTGAATAGGCAGGGGTCTCCTGTCCAGTATATGCCTTTCTGTGACTCTTCCAGTCTCTCTCTATATCTTAGCTCAGGGGTCACTCCTTGTTTGAAGCATCGCAATGCCTTGGAACTGGTGAGATATGACCTGTTGTGAGTTTTATTGTTCAGCGCCTTGCGAGAGAAAAGCAAGTTGTGCAAAAAGGACCGAAATATTGAACAGTTGAACCTGCGGTCAAAAACGTGGTTCATGTGTAAGGCATTTTAAATTAGTCCTGAAAGTATTTAAATATGCCCTTCTTTAGGCGTCGCGTCCAGTACATCTCCTTTTTTTTTTGTGCTCGACAGAGGTAATGATAAATTCCAGGTGACATTGTGCCAAGACTTTTTGGCACTTCCGACCGAAAACTCAGTATTGTGACGATTCTGAAATGTGTGTATTAGAGCTGTCACATCATTAATTTGCCAAAAGAAAGTCCTCATTGAAGACATGTTTATTGTTTTACCTGCTATCGTCCCATTGTCCCAAAAAATATATAACCAATTTTAAAACGTTCACGAAATGAAACAATCTTCTTTTGAATACTTCTTTTCTGTATTGTTCGCCTTTTGTTTTCCTGCTTGCATATTTGTTGTACTTGCACTGTACTGTAGAAGAGATAGTTAAAAAACTTGTTTCAGGGCAGTTCGACGTGCAGAAGGGGAAAAAAAATGACAATGAGTCACTCATCCACACCCATAATTATCATAGTTAGATCTGTTTTCCATCCGCAACGGGGGTGACCAGGAAAGCAGCCACCTACCTCTTCTTAATTGCTTTCTCCGTACTGCTTCAACCAGGATATAGTCTTGGTTTCTAATCAGCATTTGGCTTTGGCACACTCAAGGCTTGTCTATAAAGCTGATCTCCGAACTCAAACAAAAGTGTCTGAGCGTCACACGTAGATCTTTGAGCCCTTGTGCGGATAATCTGTGAGTAGAATTCTTCTTTTTTTTCTGACAGGTTACACGACAGAATGTATTGTTTATTTTTAACATCTATTTGCATTTGGATACAAATAAGTGTCATATAGGCTACTTTGTATTCCGACTCTTGACTAGGTAGATGCTGTTGGATTTACTGTGTGATCTGACAACTCCAACAGGTAACATCTGAGGTTGCTTAAATACATGACAAGACACATTTTCTAAAATGAACAAATTCATAAAGTGTATACTTACGTTTTTTTTTTTTTTACAGAATGTCAAGACTTGTAATTGTCACTGCACTCTTTCTTTGTGTATTGCACAATGGTAAGTTATTTAATTTTGCGTTGTGTACAAAAAATTTATTTGGGACGTAAACAATCTGACATGTTGACACGTATATTATAAGAAAGAAAATCTTGTCGTCAGATATTCCCTTTTCAAAGTGTAACACGGGGCAATCAGAAAAAGACTGACTTAACAGGAATATTTTGTGTTCAAGTACAAAAAAAAAAACCAAAATCCCTATTTCATTTTTACTGGACGAAGTTACTTGTCGTTCCATTCAAGACAATAGCTGTGAAAAGCAGAACATTCTTGCTGTAAGGCACCTGTGCGATAACCAAGCTTGCACATTCCTTTCCGATTATACTTTTCTTCCTCCACTCTGAGGCCAATGAAGGCAACACTCTCCATTGCATTCGTAAACATTTCATCTTGTTTCGATAGCTATCTAGAAAGATAGCTAGCTCGCTAGCTAGCTAGCTCGCTACACAGAGAAAGAGAAAGAGAGAGAGAGAAGTCTAACACTTGAACAAAAGCCAATGACTGTCACTCCTCATTTTTAAAATTTTACAATTTTTTTTATTTCATTCCAGCCCTGGCCGAGAAATACGCTTTTTCCCAACCAGTGGGCCCCGGGGGAGGTAACTCATTCTCTCTCAGTGGAGATGGGGCCATCACAGCTATCAGGGTATGGGAGCAATACAACAGCGTCATCACTGGGTAAATATACGACACATGCAATCTGATTGAACCATTTGGTTCCTGTTGTAACCAGCTCGAATGAACATTTGTTTTTTCTCTCCATCAGTTTTCAATTACGCTACGGTCCCACTTGGTCACCTGTAATTGGGGCTGAAACGGGAGATGCCAAGGAGATGGAGTTGTACAAGGACGAAGGCATTATTCAGATTTCCGGGAAATTCACTAGCGTCATTACGTCACTTGTGTTCGTCACCAAGAAGGGCCGAACACTGCAAGCAGGGCAGCCTTCCGGCACATCCTTCAACATGTATGCCCCCAGCAAGGACACTGAGCTGGTCCTCATCAGCGGCCAAACCAGAGGTCCAAATCGTATCACATACTTTGGGGCACATTGGGGCATACCTGAATATTACATTTAATTTGAATACAACTTTTCCTCAATCTGCTCTATAAAATGAAGTTCAAAAAGGTCTCGATTTATAGCACTATCAGTCGACTTGGACAGAATAAAGATATTCCTCTCTAAGCGGTTTTGGGCATCTATTTTTTTTTTTTTTAACTCTTAGCTAGCTTAACCTGTTTCAAGATGGTTTCTGAAAATGTTTGTCCCTTGCCCCTGTAAGAATTGTGAAAGCTATACATTTGCTTGATGATTTTTGCACCATTATGCAAATGTATATGTTTGTTCCATGTGGCCGACGCTGTTGTCATGCTCAGACCTCGATATAATTCTCATCCATCAAATTCATTCAAAATGCATTAAGCTGGAGCACGGGTTATCGTCATTGTGATTTTCGAGGAATGTTGTGGATGTGAGGAAAATGAAAATGTGAACACCGGGAGAGATTTATAAAAGGTAAGCATTGGCGATTGATATGTATCATTCCTAATTATTGTGAGAAATCATTGACATGATCTATGTCTTGAAATGAATATCATTCATTATGACAAATAAAAGAATAATATTATTAAAGGTAATCTAATCTGTGTATCAAATTGGTAGCCCTTTGCATTAATTAGTACTCAAGAGGTAGCTCTCACATTCACAAAGATTGGTGATACCGGAGTGAGAGATTCTCCAAAGCATTGTCCAGACAAGCACTTTAAAAAAATGTTTTGTTGTTGTTGTTGTCTTGTTTTATGCATTTTGAACTTCTCTCACAGTTTGCCCCCAACTGCAAATTGTATTTGAAGTTTGTTTTAAACACTGTTTACAAACTTGAAAACGTGAAAAAAGAATATTTAATGATGACATAACAGATTTGTACAAGAAAGAAACATGATTCATGTGCTGTCATTTTCATGAGCTAAAACACAAGTGCTTATTTTTCAACACATTTCGATTCATTTCAAAGCCAGATTTTCAGGAGTGACAGCATTTTTCCGTGTGCGCAGCAGCATGATTCTCATGGCCGCCATTGTTATGGGTGTTTTACATGTGGAAAATTAGTTCGACTAAGTAAACAGTCTTTCCTTAAGGGTAATAGCAAATGTTTTGCTATGTGAGCTTACCTCACTGGTGTGGCTGCAATGAGGGTTTAAAAAAAATACCTGTAGATGAGCTGACAAAGCATCCGAGAATATAAAATCAACAAAGGCAGAAGCAAAAGGGCATGCCTGGTGACAGTTTAAACTTCACTGTGATTGACCCTCCTCAGAACCTCAACAAGTGAGGATAAGCGGAGTTTTCAAAAATGGATGGATGGATGCTTTTATACATGTGAAAGACTCTTCCTTTCAAATGAAGTGCCTGTTATACCGACCCAAGGTGACAGAAATATTGACATTCAAAAACTCCCTCGCACAGCTGGAGGTGAATTTAATGAATTTGCAGATGAATCACTTTCGATTGATCCGGTGAAGTCATGATGTTCTTTTGGTTATCATAAGCTTTATCAATACGGCTAACGCGATGCTCACGCCAATTCTGTTAGCTAACCTGGCTCATTAGCCAAAACACAGATCGTAAACTACATCAATGACATAAACTTAATGAATAACATAATTAAAACTTTGATTTTGTTTTTTGAAAGTGTTTTATTTTACATCCGATACTCATTCAATATCAGAACATTAGATACAGCAAATGCCATACATCAAGATTTTTAGTCAAGTAGCATTCTACAAGGTGACTGACTTATGTCTGTGCTTATTTTCTCTAGGGCACAGGTGTCAAAGTCAAGGCCCGGGGGCCAGATCTGGCCCACCACATCATTTGATGTGGCCCGCGAAAGCAAAAAAAAAAAAAAAGCATGTCAAGTTCCACGATGCTTGCTAAAGTCTGGACCAAAAATTTCAAATTGTGATATGTAATCCACAATAACAGTCGATATTTTTAACTTATAATTTATGTTCTATGCAGCCCATGAGTCTAAACATGGCATTCTGATGAATATTATGTCTGTGGAATATGAGTTTGACTTTGTTACAGCTGCAGCTGTTGTGAAAGCGTAATATAAATCAGGATGTATTGTAAAATCCAGCCATTTTTGCCCGTCTCAGGGGGCGGCCATTTTGCCTATTGCAGTTGACTGAAAATGACATCATAGTTCCTCAGGGCTCAAGTAACAATCAAGCATGCCTCAGCTTCAGAAAACAGGTGCGCCATGATTTGTCATTACCTCAGCCGTGAGCACCTGTGATGTAATTTTCAGTCAACAGCAAGTGACAAAATGGCTGTTCCCTGAGATAGATAAAAAATTGTGGATTTTGCTGCTTATTCCACAAACGTAATATGAATCAAAATGTTGTGTTTTGGCTAGTGGTGCTGCATAGAACATATTATTGTATTTTTTTTTTGGGTTGATTTCCCCTTCTCCAGGGATTGGACGGATTTCTCTGTGTGAACTGTTTTGCTAGTCCAATGCTCTGAGACTACATTACCCGTGATGCTTTGAGGCGCGGCAGCAGCTGTGCACTCCGGCTCGCTTGCAGCAATGAAATAACACGGTAGGAAAAGGTACAATGAGAAAGCGTTGACTTTCACATTTTTTCTCCAGCTCTTTTGCGAGTGATGCCCGCATCTGTGGAGTGACGTCATGGCTGTCGAAGGTAAGAGAGCATTATGTTCAGACGTTTTAGTGCCTCGTGTGTATGAAATGGGGATGAAAAAGGGGAAATAGTTAAAAGTCACCGCGATGACAAGTGAAGCTGAGCTGCGTGCCCAGACTTAGAACGGGTCAACTGTGAAAGCTCGTGATCGGGTCATGGTTTGCAAGCCTTTTTTTTTTTTCCTCCCTCTTTCCGCATCACTGTGCCAGTAATCTTCTCCTCATGACAGCGCACATCACTTGCAGGCAGCGTTGTTCGTGTGCACGCGCTTTCCCCATTGTTGCCGATTGTGCGCGTGATCGCTCTACTAAGTGACACGACGCAGCCACATTCTCAGGTCTGCAGCCTGGCAGAGCTGGCTTTGTTTTGCATAATCATCACCTTTTGGATGATCAACTTCGATTTTTTTTTGGAAAGCAACCGGGATTTGTCTCGTTGTGATGTAACTCCCCTTGCACCGTGTGTGTATGTAATCGTTTTCCCCAAGACTGGTCCAGCTCATCCTGCAGCAGGTGGCCAAACATGTGGATCATCTCCCCTGTAATTGAGAGTAAATAGCTAGTGGAGCAGCATCACTGAGGATAAGTGGATGTGAAAGAAGGGAATCTCCTGGACGGTTAGTGGTTTGCAATGCTCGGCCGGTCTCCTCACCTTATCGGAGGTATCTTGTGGATCCAGAATCCCATGAGAGGTATGTTTGTAACCGTATGATCGTGCAAACTCTTTTCCTGACTTGAACTGTCTTCCCAAAACCACCACCACCTCCTCCTCCTGGGTGTATGTTTATGCTTGTATGACTGGAATGAGACTCGGCCACCCCTTGCATACCTTTTTCACCAGACACTAACTTTGATGAAGCACAATGTCCTTGTTTGTGCCAGAACTTGACAGTCTTGTTCCTTCTCAAAGGCATGATGACGTGGACGCTATGAGGTTTTGTTGTTACTGCGGTTGCGATTGTCGGACGAGCCATACTTCTGCGTTTTTGAATATGTAGACAAGATCAAAATATGTTCTGTCCCTTTAATTTCAGCAACTTCAAACATTATTTGCCAGATTTCTTTGAAAAATCTCTGCTCTCACGCTTAACTACGGCCAACGAACAGCAATAGTTATTTGGTTAGGCTTTGCTTGAAAATAAGCTTCTTTTTTTTTTGTCACAGAGGTCATATTTCAAAATTTAAAGTTTTATGTGACTGTCAACTGCGTTACATTGGCCATCAGAGTGGATGGTCCGACCATGACTAAAGATCCAAAGTTGCCCACCAGTCGAAATGAACCAAAGTACGCAGCATACAACCTGAAATTTATGTATGTATGTATAAATAAATAACCCCCCCCCCTCCAGAGAAACAGATGACAGGATGTGAGCGCTGTCAAACACATCAATGCAAATGTACGTGACGCGATCTTGCTCAAAATAGCGCAATCCTTCACCAAGGCAAAAAATTTCCACTTTGGCTAAACGTCCAATTTATGCAGTTTCATAACTCCAGACTTTCCACATTGATAATTTCATACGCATGCAAATTCATCTTCCCTGGAGTTCTTTTCGAGCACTGTTGTGTCAGGGGATCTGAGCAAACATTTCAAGTTTATAAATTCTCCGTGTGAGCTAAAAATCAGGTTTCTTACTTTTCAAAAAAATTTTTTTCTCTCAAGACTTTTCTCCCCTTCAGTGCTACATCTAAAACTGTTCCCGTGGGGTACACGGGCAAAGCTCGCGCCAACACTTCAATGTCAAACACATCACTACTCATTTAACATGCTGGTTGGTTGGCGGGGGGGGGATAACACACCTCTGCAGCATGACTGTTCTGTTCCAGCACTCTACCAACCCCTCAGACATGGAATATAGGTCAACGGTTTCATCATTTCTAACACAGGAGAAGACAATATATATATATATATATATATATATATATATTTTTTTTGCTTTGGAAAAGCGAGCGCTTTTGAATGCCTGACGCAAATTTCCCAGTTCTTTTGGGAGTAATGTCACATCAAGCTTTAAAATGGACACTTTGTACTTGAGGGCTGGTGGGGGGGGGGGGGGGGAAAAA
>CAAKHF010021917.1:0-11032 GCA_901007745.1 Hippocampus kuda
GAGGGGGTGAAGGACAAGACGCAGGGGCAGTGGGCCCAAGCGCTCCATGACAATAGTGTGCCTCGAACCTGTTGCCGTGGCGATGGAGGCCATTGCCACCCTCCCCCGAGGCATCTGCATGGTTGACAAAAGCCACAATGACAACAACAAAAAACAAACTTGCGGCCACGTCGAGCTTGGCAACCTTCACTCGCTGTCTGCTGAAACTTATTTCGTGTTTTACGTCTCATTGTCCCGCTGCAATTTTGAAAGTGAATTTGCCAACGTTGCTCGCTGACTCCGATGAATGATGCAAGTGAGATTTAGCGGGCAAAATGTCTGACAAAATCGGTCAAATTGACAGAAAAATCCTCATTTCACTCCAGATTTTCCACCCGAAGTACAAACTACAAATGAGGATGTGACGATTTGGGCTGAGGTCGTCATGGGAACAATCCGTCTTTGCGTCAGGACCGGAACCGGTGACTTTGATGGCCTTTCGGATCTGCGCCGCCGACTGTCTCGGAATGAAGTTCAACCGCGTTCCAGCGCAACTGCCGAAGGTACAAGCAAGCGTGCGCGCCGCACATTGTTGCCGAAGCAAGATTCCTCCATCGGGAGAAAACGGCACAACGAAGTGACTTGAAACGAACACTTGGCGGCCGTTCTCACTGAGCCGCCGCCAAGTGTTGCGCAACATTTGAGAATGTCACGAAGCGCCGCAGTTTTGCCTCTCCAATGACACGCGCGCTGCTTGCCTTGGTCTGGCCCGGTGAGATCAAAGAGCGTAGCGGCACACAAGCCTTCAGATACGCTCATATGAGAACAACCAGAACCTGCACTTGCCATGTGGTGTTTTTGTCGGACAATTTCACCCTATTGGTGAGGGCAATTGCATTTTGCTCATGAGGAAAAACTAGTCATGGCTATTTTGGCGCAGGAAGCGTGTCATGTCGACGGACGAGATGGGCCAAGTCGTGTCACTAGTGTGGCGCAGTTGTTTAAGAGAGAGATTGAATGCGGTACTAGTCATCAAAAATTAGCACGAGTATGACTATTAACTAGGGCGCTGAATTCTGTTACGAGTGTCTGAACCTAAGAGTGACCTCAAGGATAGTGACAAACAAAACAAAGAAAAAAAGTGCCCATATGGCGTTGTCTTTGTTCCGCGATGTGGCTTTAATCCCACCACCCAGACCGTTGTAAAGACAGCTCCGGGGTCAGATTGTCACTCGGATAATAGACAGTCTGGCCGGCCGTGGCAACGGGTGGCTTCGGACACGGGAGCGGCGCGGAAAATGTCATGCGACTGCAGGCAAAAGCTGTTCAAAGTGGGTCAAGATATCTTGACTTGTTTTTGCTCCACTGACCTGTTTTTCCCACTGTCAGAACCGCAGGCCTCCTTCAGGTCAACCAACTTCTCTGCTGTCAAAGAGCGTTTTCGCATGCAGCGTTTCAGCAGAACCTCACCATTTAATCAGAACCATACTGGCTGTAAAAATGACAACAGTCTTTTCTTTCTTTGGTCTTTCGGCCCCCAACTTCTTGGTGCCGATGCAACGTTTTCGATTCATTGGGAGTAAATCAAAGGGAGCAGTTTGTTTTCATCCACTCTCTCATTTGGACTCTCAAGCCCGCACAACTTAACCAAATGATATGTATGACTCAAGTGAGCTCCCACGGATAAGCCTCGGGCCGGCCTCGTCAATTTTACATTTAAATTACGGCCAACTTGTCGACTTGCAAATAGTCGGTTACAAAAAGGGGACAGAAACATTGGCCAGGAATCCGTATGATCCGCTGAGAGCCAAGGGAGTTGACTTTATGAGGGACAACAAGATGCCACGTTCATGTGCAGGTTGTCAACTGTCAGTGGCTAAGTCTTCGCTGGATAAACTGCTGCAAAATTAGAAATCATAATAATGTGTCTGTAAATGTGTGGACTGTTTATAGGAACAAGTTGCATACTTAACACACACACACACACACACACACACACACACACACGCACAAGGAAGGACACGCACGCGCTCGGAAACACGCGCACACAAAATGAAGAGCTGAGGGTTTTCGGGTCATCGAATTTTAATGGGGACGAGCGTTTCTCTTTTCTAGAATTACAGCGCCTCTTGGTGGTTATTTAAATAAAACAACAAACAAATATTTAACAAGTTCCCAAATTTAAGAACTGATCCAAGTACAAAGACATTCACACGATCATACACTCCATGCGAAATTCTGTACTGTACACCAGCGGTCCACAACCTTTTTTTGTTAATAATAAAAGGTATTTATTCTTTCTGTGCGGCTCGGTACCTAATGACCCACGGACCGTACAGTGTACACAACAATATTGCAAGTATGATTTCAAACCGGCAGTCAAGAGAGCACCCTGTTATTTTCGTCAGGCACCTTGGGAGACTCCTACTCTTGAAGCCGCGTCAGGACCCTCATGATGTCCATGCTCGCCGAACGTAAGAATTATGTGATGACATAAATAAGATCCTTTCGTGGATATTTAACATTTTCCGTTTGTTTAAGAATGTGTCCGTTTGTGTCTTTGGTGGCACAACTTGGGGTTAACTGACCAAGAGTGTCTGTCTGTCGAAAAAGCTCTGAAAAGTTCAGCAAGCTAACTAGCATTACCGCTTAGCATCTCTGTCAAAATGTGCACGTGTATCATCATCTCAAGTCAGTTCTTCTGGTAAAGACTCTTGATATCATCTGACCTTATTCGTCTTAAGATGCAGGGTGATATTAGCGTGATATTAGTTTGTAATTCAGATCTGCTTCATTAATACCAGTTGAAATTAAAGAGGCCGTACAGATGAAGACTTCAACCTGTTCTTTAAATATGTCGACGTACTCCGGAAGTGAAATTTACATTTTCACTTTGAGTTAAATACTGTACAACAAATGACACGCTTTATTTACAACAAAACATATAAAACATTTTGTTTGCCCGGGTGAAAACTTGAATTGACTTCGACCCCCCCCCCCAAAAAAAATTATATACAGTATATACATTTTTTTCCGTAGTAATTCCTCTTGGGGAAATGCCGCTCTGTTTTTTCAGCCCGCAGAAAACAAAAGTGGTCGGTCGATCCGCGGAACAGTGCCTGGAGCAATGACGAGTCCAAGTTTGGACAGAAGATGCTGGAGCGCATGGGCTGGTCCAAGGGCAAGGTGTGTGTCCCAGCTGCCCTGTTGGGTCATGGGGTTAGGTTGCTTAGGGCTTATTTAGTGGGCCGACGTATTGGCAAAAGTTCACCGCTGTAAGTCTGGCTGTACTTTCCCCACACGTGTGAGCGTAAGTAAGTGTACTGTAAAACAAAAAGCATTAAAAACAATTGGGGTCTATCGAGTGATCTGTGAAAGAATCAGTGAATGAAATACAAATGGAATTTACAGCATTTACAACATGCAATAAATAATGGATGGGTAGTCTTATATGCTTCACAAAAAAAACTGTCAATGACAATTTGGGTTGTTGTACTTGATGTGTTGTCAGTGTGACCAGAGCCATGTCGTGTATGTCACTCAAAAGAGCATTTTGTGCGTAGGGCCTTGGCAGAAGTGAGCAAGGAGCCATTGACCATATCAAAGTCAAAGTGAAAAACAACAGCTATGGCCTCGGCGCCAATGGCAGCCAAGAGGTGAGCTCATTTTGCACTTTTGCACTTGACCTTTGCTTCTCGGAGAAAACGCTCGAGGTTTTGTCTCTGTTTCCTGTCCTCATCGTGTGTTTTCATGAAGGAGTGAGCCCAAGTTGTCTTGTCTGGATGTCCCAGTGTGCATTTATCAACCAATTCAAACTGCACTCTCCAGTTTGATTGGATGAAATTCAGTTAATGGCCACCCTTGTGTTTCCAGGACAACTGGATCGCACACCAGGATGATTTCAACGACCTCCTTGCTCAGCTCAATAACTGTCATGGCCAAAATAGCACAGGTAATAAAAAACACATTTTTTTTGGGGTGGGGTGGGGGGGCGCTCTGTGTCGCAAACCAAAATTCGAGTGGACCGATGAAATGATTTAACCCTGCCCCCTGCCCCCGTTTATTTTGCAACATTCTCTTCTGTATGAGAACATTTAGAGATCGGAGCCTATCTCTTCCTTTCCTGGGACACTAGAGGGTGCTGCGGTACAAAATATGGGACATCTTGGCTATTAAGCTGTGGAAAACACCACAGCGTTTGACGGGAAGGGAGTAACGCACTATTCATTTGGATGCCCCCACCCCGTGTATGTCCTGCAGAAACTCAGCCGGAGGAGCAGAAAGGCTTCAGCCTGGAAGAGAAATCCAAGACGTCCAAAAAGCGAGTCCATTATATGAAATTCACCCAAGGTGCGTGCCCACTTGTTGCAGTTTTGAGCTAGAGCTGCTGATGACACACACGTTAGTTTAAGGTTGAAATGAAGAGATGTTGACATTTTTATTTCATCTGGTCGCTTCCGCCTCGACTACTGGACAGTGATCCGTTGTACATTTCAGACCCCACCCCACCTCAAGTTAACTCTTTCTCTCTCATCTGTCTCGATATAATATATATATCTATAAAAACTTAGGACACACTTTGAAAATGTCATCTCCTCAGTGAATTGGATCGAAAAGGTTTTCTCGACATTCCCACCGTGCAGCAAAGACACTTTTGGCTCCACTTCACACTGATTGCCTTCTCATTTTCTGTATTATGAATGTTAAACTTTGATGCCATCCGCTCAGACGCACCCCCTCTTTTGGCTCACGGCTCAGACGCTCATCAGGACTCCGTCGGCCCGTGCGAGGTCAATTGGCCCGGTCACTGCCAGGGGAGGGTTTTTTTTTTTAAACTTTCCTCTTACATGTCAGGAAGTTTTGCCAGACGAGGCCGACACAGCGATAGGCACAAGGAGGAACTCGATGTTAGGGATGACTGGAGAGCAAAATGAGTAAGCGGCAGGTCATATTTTATCACAAAGCCACTTAACGTTTGCACATAGTTGCGAGATGAAGGGCTGACTGAGGTCCAGTTTGATTCAAGGGAAAATATGTCGCTGAGGGCCTCACGCTAATGATGCAAATGATATGTAGCCTGCAGCATGAGCTTTCATTTCCAGTGGAACACGTAAGGTCGGCCCCAGAAGCCGCTCAGCTCAAAGTCGCCGACAAAAACAAGACAGATAAAGGACTTTTGTTCGCCAAAAAATAGTCTTTTATGTCCAGGTATGCAACGATAAAATGAATCTCACCGCACGGCTCGGGTTGAACCTTAGTGGCTTGCCATGAACTGGGTTGTCTTGTTTTGCGATTGCAACACACATTCTAGCACTTACCGCAACGCATCCTCTGGTTACGCCATAGATACCGTGTTCACCTTTGAGGCGTCTAAGCCTGTCCCAACTTCCAACCAGTTGGCGTTTTCCGTCCACATTATTGACGGGAGCATCTGAGATTTGCCGCCGGGAGCGGCTGAGATTTGCCGCCGGGAGCGGCTGAGATTTGCCGCCGGGAGCGGCTGAGATTTGCCGCCTGCTCTTTATCGCCGCTCAAAAGCTGTGCTGAGCTCAAATCCAAAGCGATGCGATGCTGCCATCAGCTGGCATCTGTTAGCCCTCACCGTCGCTTCAAAAAAAGTCAACGTCGATATCCGTCAATGTTAGGAAGCCCTTGGATTGCGATTGCGAATACGACCGTCCGTCCTCGTGCGTGGCTGATGACATCACTGATTTAGCTTGAGAAGGGCTACGTGAAATGGCCCGCTCGCTCTCCAGGGTCCCCATAGTGAAGCCAGGGGCTTTTAGTTCTGTTGCGTTTGACATTTGTTCAAGTCATTCGTCAGCGCTGATTTTCACGGTCGCCGGTAAACATCTGGACGTGGAACATCTCGGCGTCATTGGGCAGCCGCTTCCTGCTTCCTGTTTGGGGCATGTGGCGCGTCCATCTCTGCCGATGACCCCGGCTGATTAAAAGCGCATTGCGTCTGCTGAATGTCGGCGACCCACGCCGCGTTCTGCCCCGCCCGCTTGGGATTTTCCAAAGAATTGCTGGAAAAAAAAGAATTGAAGAATGGCCTTCTCATGCGTTTTGAACTGTGATGAATGTGGACGTCCACGTTGTGTTGATTTGTTTCATTGTCTTTGCCCCGGGACATACTTGGTAGCCCTCCACCCCCCCCAAGCTTTCATCAGCGCGTTGCCCCTCCGAGACTTTTCCAAGTCATCCGTCAGAGGAGACCCTCTTCAGCAGCTGTTGGGGATGATCGGTTCCAAAAAAGGAAGCACCTGACTCGATGGCACATATGTCTTCGGTGGCGGCAACGGAAGGCTCATCATGGGAAACGGAGCTTGCGCGCGTTCGCAAGATTCGACTTTTTCAGAGCCACGTCAGACACGTGATAGATGTTGCGCTTACTATTTTGCAACCCGCGAGACTCTGGCTCCTCTAGTTTGTCCTTCCAACTTGATCAGAAATGGGAATGTTTTTGTTTTTCTTTTTTTCCTCCTCATCCTTATCAGAGTTGACTGACTTGATTTTCCTGTGACGCTTGCCCGGCACAAAAACAAATGACCTCGCGCCTTCATGGGCCCAGTCATTATTTAAATGCCTTCACTGGCTGTTTGTGACGTCAACCGCGGATCGCGTCCGGGAATCCAGAGTTGCATCAACGGCTTGAAAACTGGCCGTGCCAGCCTGCGTGCCTTCCCGTCCGCACCTCCCCGAGTTCACACGCGCGCTCCAACATTTGCCGAGCTTGTCACGGGAGGCCGGCGGAGTCGAGTGCGGCTCGCCGTGCCTTCTGTGCGTCGCTGTGCAGAAGCCAAGTGCTCAGGTCACCGTTTTGCCTTTGCCAAAGGGCTGATGTTTTGCTTTAAAGCGCCAGAAAACGGCTTAACCGCTTTCCAAATTCATGGAGGGGACAATGCCTTCCTGATCATTTGACCGCCTTCATGTGTTTTTTTTTTTTTTTAGTTTTCAAGGCTAGACAAACACAAAGATGATGATATCGACATTATTTTGCATGCATTGTTTTTGTTTGTGTGTTCAAGTGACACTTGTTTTTTTGTGTAAAAAGCGTGTCTTTGGTTAAAATGCGGGTGGAAAGGAGAAAATGGTACTGAGGGTCTTTGCCTATTTTGCTGGTATGAATTGCTGGCATGTGACGTGTGAATTAGTGATGAGCAAATATTGACTGGAAATGAGGTGAAAATGTGATCGGAGAAGCCTCCAATCTCCCACGTTTACCTGCCTGCCCCCTTTTTTTTTTTTTTTTAAATTGACTTCCTGCTGGCGCTGGCACTCTCTTCCCGCTAGAATTGATGGCGGTGGTTTTGTGTGTGTTTGGGAGAAGGGCGGGCGGGGAGGCAAGCGCAATCTCTACGGCGAAGTGGCGGGCCCCCAGCATCACCCACTTTTAATTGCCACCTCCATCTGTCAGCTGTCACGGTCGCAGGTTGCGCCGTGCGGTGGCCTTGCTCGTATTCTTTCTGGCTGCTGTGTGGATTGTCTATCGGCGTGTCATCGGCTCTTTGGTTTGTATTTATTCCTTTTTGAAATGTAAGAAAACATTTCAATAACTCTTGGCGGACCGTCAATGATGTTGTACTTCTCCGAGCGACCTGGCGACCCGGCGTTTTGCATAACAGGCTCTCTCTCAAGCTGCGTCGGGTTTCTTGGCCTTCTTTTGAACGCAAAAAGGAAACGTTTTTTTTTTATTTTATTTTTTTGAACTCACGATGTGATTTGCACTTTGACCTTCCAGCCTGCCGTTTTTTTTTTTTTTTTGACAGCCTCTTCCTCCCCCAAACCTCCCGACAGATCACGCCAGACCCGTTTCGACCGGCGCGTCCCCCTTCTCCCTCCCAGCCTATTTATTTGTGTTACCTCGCGTTGTTGGTTGAGGTTCTCAAGCTTCTCGCGTGTGCGCGTCGACTTCCAAAAGCCAAAAGGGTGTACGGGGAGATAGAGCTGGTAGAGCAATAAATAAGCAAATGTTATCAGAGGAGCGCTGAAGGAAGAGGATGCAGCTGTACGAGCAGGACCCGAGGCGGACGAGCGTGTGCGCTCTGCCAGTCTTTGAGGCCGGGGACTCGACAGTGCCGGGAGTCTGGAGGCGTGGCCCCGCGTTTATTTTTCTTTGCCGTTTCGTCCCCCGGAGACAGAAGCAAAGCTTCCCTTTCTTCAGATTTGCGGCGCTTTTAATAGCCTCAGGGGGTGCATCACTTCAGTTCCGCCCCGCCCCCTAAATCTGCGTTACTAGTTTTGAGATGCGCCGATGTCAGTCTTTTTCACATCACAGTTTATTCCCTCCCGCGGAAAAAACCCCCCAAAGCAGTCCTTTTGTTTATCGGGGCCTGCAAAGTTGAAAAGGTCATGGCAAGCTTAAGTACACAATGTTTTTTCGAATAAATACCTTAAAAAAAACCCATGTGTTGCGTTCTTTCAGGGAAGGACCTCTCCTCTCGAAGTTCAACGGACCTCAATTGTATCTTTGGAAGGAGAGCAAAGTCTGCCACACATCCGGAGCAGGTATGACACACTTGTGCTTTTCATCGAGAGCGTTGACTTACTTGGATTCAAAAATGAAGACCTTGGCTTAAGTTCCGCCTCTCACCGAGCAGTTCCCGTGAACCCAAGTGAACGGTGGCGCAGTGCGCCGGGTTCGCCGGCTCGTTTTTGGGTTGCATAGCGATGTCGATTTTTAAAAAAAAAAAAAAGGACAGATTTTTTTTTTTTTTTTTTTGCTCGCCTGAGATCAATCGGTCGAACTGAGTCGACGGCACACTTTGAAGTCAAAGAACGACTGTGCCTGAAAGTAGCCATTCCTCATTTGGTCTCCGATCTTTGCTGACACAAAATGGCGCCCCTTTACCACCTGGCCTGAGCTGAGGCGCAGCGGTGGCGGCAGGCGGTCATTACCGCTGATGACCACCGGCGCCGAGTTTGTCGCGCTCAGCGTTTTCCCCCGGTGAGCCGGCCCGTGGCCCGAGACCGAGCCGGTCACAGCGTGCGGTTTTTAACGTGGCCATCAGCGGTCCGCTGATGGGCGGCCACAGCGCCCAAATCCACTTAAAAGGATTTGCGCTCTGAACCGCCAACGCCCACCCTTGGCCGTCGTCACGCTCGTGTCTCGCGGGCCCCTCCTCGGGTGCGCCGTGATTAAAGTCTGATGAAAGTGGTCCAGTTGTGCAAGAAAAGTCCAAATGCTTGCAAAAGACTTGCTCTGTCTGCTCCCGGCACTTTGGAAAGTTTGAAGGTGGCTCTTTTTGCACATCCATCCAAAGTCAAACATTTTCTCTGTAGGAATCGCTGAGTAACCGTCTACACGAGGAAACTCATCATACGCTGTACTAAACAAAATAACAAAAAAAAAAGAAAAAAAAGTCGCATCCTATTTTTGAAGCACAATATTGCACCTTGTGGGTCAAAATAGAAATGAAGAATCCTGAATCGTGATACTCGTGCTTAATTAAAGCCGTCACAATGCGTCCATCGTCCAGCCAGGTCTTGTGCTTCTTTTTTTTTGGTTTTGTTTTGTTTTGCTATTTCAGACTTGACCGAGGTGGGGGAAAAAAAAAATTCCGCAAGTCAGTTAACCGCTTTAACCTCCACCAAAATGGAAAGTGCTCCACCTCTCCACAAAATTTCAGGATGTTTCTTTAGCATCAACGATTAAAAAAAAAAAAAAAAGTGAGCTGCACACTAAGCCCCTGCAAAACCATGACGGGTTCCCGGGATGTCGACGGATCCACGGGAACCATGACACAAATATTTTTTTGTTTGTTATCTCCGACAATTGTCTTGAAGAAATTGGCATCGGAAAATCCCCAAATGTGATTTGAGGGGCGCAAGAAAAAAACGAAAACAAAAGCCTCGCAGGTGTCGAGCCCGTGCATCACAATGGCCGCTTCTCCCCGGCTGATTACCATTGGAAACGTTTGCTCCCTAATCGCTTGGTTACGGCTTGTTATTTTTCAGCCGGGGGGGGGGGGGGCACCATTGACCATATCGGAGAAGAAAAAAAAAAAATCTGCACAATTACAATGGCGTCCCGCGAGGTCTTGTGTCTCGGGTTGGCAGTGAGCGACGACCTGCTGGTGGATTGACAAAATTGAAAAAACTGTTGCCATTCCCGTCCGCAACCGATATCGCGCATCCGCATCCAGACGAGGTGAGGCGAGGCCTGGAGACGCCAGCGAATCTGGGTCCAATCGGAATCTTCACCCCGCAGCCGCGCGCTGCCGTCCGTCATGCTCCGGCCTCCCGTCCACTCGCCTACCGCAGGGCGCTTTTCCTTCCTCTGCAGCGATGTGCTTCCTGCTGGCCTCTTATCACTGCTCGCAACGCTCACACACACACACATGCCTCGGTTCATCAAAGGAAAGATGGACTGGACTGTTCACAACATTAGGTACACCTGAGATCCTGCAAAAAAATCAACAACAGTGCTCAATTTTAATGGCGGGGAAGCATTTTCAGTGCGGTGGGATACGTTTCAGACTCACCCACGATGGCTGAAAATCTGGAGAGAGCACAGAAACAGACCAAATTTCAAATTTGCAAAGAAGAATTGAAATGGAGAAACATTTGTCAGCGCCATCAAAAAGAGAATCGTTCTCAATTCATTTCCAACGGTGGCCGTGACTGCGAATGGACAGTGGCGAGCCCAAACGTGTCCAAGCGTAGCCGTCGTGAGTGCGGGGGGAGTCCGCAAAGCCGCGCTTGTCTTCCACGGTGCCGCGTGCAGCAAACGTCCGACATCGTTTGCGGTCCGCGAGCAGTCGGGCTGGCGGTGAAGCATCTGCCCATCTGCGCGGCGGCGCTATCCATCATCCGTCCCACGCACTCAAGCCTCCCCCTCCCGCCTCCTCTCGCCCGCCCCAACGCAATTACTCACGGCGTGACAAACGACAGGCCGGCCAGGTTTCAAAGAGAGGCGGCCGCTTTTTAGATGAAGGCGCTCCGGCAGTCCCCCCCCCCCCCCCCCCCCCCCCCCCCCCCCCCCCCCCCCCCCCCCCCCCCCCCCCCCCCCCCCCCCCCCCCCCCCCCCCCCGGGGGGGGCCCCCGCCCC
>CAAKHF010021919.1:9071-25932 GCA_901007745.1 Hippocampus kuda
GGGGGGGGGGGGGGGGCTGCTGGGTCTCGGATCTTCACACTGCTTGAATTGTAATTTGGCAGCGTGGTGTTGAAGCGCTGCCTTCATGAGTGGGTTTTGTCCATTTTTGCTGCTGTGTTTCTGCTTGCCTATCACTTTAGACGGTGTGGTTGAGAACAACTAGTCGTACACCTTGCTATAAGCCTCCTAGCTCCGCCCCACTGATATCTGGCCCATTTTGCATGAGACGTGACCGAAAAAGTCGAGTATTGCAGCGCGTTTAATGTGCTGTAATTCTTAGTCCTTGGTGTATTTTTTTTTAACCAAACCCTTAGAAGATAAGAAAAGAAAACCTTTATTTGTCTCACAATGGAGAAATTATTATATGTCAACAAACTGTTTTAAATAGTTAAAAAAAAAACAACAACAACATTTAACCACTACATGGTCAGAACATCTTTAGTCTGAAGCAGGTAAATTACAGGTGTTGCTTTTTCTGTGTGGGCATATGAAAGCTACAGTCAGAATGGGAAGCAGTGTCTTTGGAGCTGGAGCACTGGGTGGTGTGCGTTCGTCAGCTGGAGGATGTACTGGTGCTGCAGATGCTACTCTTGGTGCCGCCGACTGTCGGCGCAGCAGGAGGCCCCGCGGCGCTGTGTTCCATAAAAACACTGCTGGAGGGAGGCTCAGGTTCAAGTCCGAATCATGATTTCTTTATTGTGTTTGCTACATCGTTCTTCAGCCTGAAACTCAATTGTCGTCTCTCAAGGTGGCATCACTGACAATGTCTCCAAGTGGGTGTTCAGGCACAACCTGGCCCCTGAGCAACTCAAAGAAATCCTTCAGGAGAGCGAGGATAAGGATGAAGAGGGGGCAGGAGAAGATGTAAAAGTGGTAGAAAGTGGAGAGAACGCGGATGGAACAGCAGGTGAGGATGAAATCAAATCAGGGTGATCTGACATCCCGTACCTTCCACATTTATACAATCTTCTATGCATGTACACGCAGAGGTGTTGATGACTGTTTGCAAGCGCTTTCCACACTCCCTCTCCCCAAACTTGCTCTTCGCTCATTGCTGCTGGGAGTATGTGGTGCAGTGGAACAAAGACCCAGAGGTTAGAATCACACACAATCAAGTCACTCACACATTCTGATGCATTTTTTTTTTTCAAATGCATCTTTCACTTTGCTCCTTCAGGAGGGTCCACACTTGTGCCGGGCCGTTGAACATCTGAAGCTCGTTTCCAGTCCGCATATCCAACTAGGTAGGCTTTTCTCACATAACACAGTCATCCAGTGTCGACATTGACGTTGACAACGCCTTAGGCCTGCCGCACATCGACCGATGCAGCGGAAGCTGACTAAACGCTCACGCAGTGCGTGTGGGGTGTGCCGACTACTTTTTATGTGTGGCCAACTCGGCCCCTGGTTTTGCAGCCATTCAAAATTTGAATTAGAATTGCACAATGTGGCGACCTCAATCAAAATTGCTCTGAAGGTTTCACCTGCTAAAAATACATCCCCGGGATGGAGGGAAGCGAGCGAGACCCAGACCGCCGCCGTGCCAGTAACCTTATTGACTTCATTTATTTATTTCATAGGTGCCTGTGGATGAAATAGCAAAGCTTGCGGTCACTGTTGCCAAAACATGCGCTGGCGATGTCCATCGTGATCCGGGTGCATTCAATTGAATGGGTGTGAGGGTGCTTCTTTTAAAATATCCCCACTCCCTCCTTTATTTTCATCCGTGTCCCCTCTTTGTAGCAACCTGCTTCTTCACTTTTTACGGTTTAATATACGTCCTACAGTCCAACCTACTGTAGTTCTACCTATGGACAGTATGTGGAATGTACCTCTTGTTGTTCCCTGTAAGAACAGACAAATTTGTTACAGTGATGTGTGTCGGAGGCGCAGGGGGAACTTCTCGACTGTATTTTGGCAAGATTGGCAAGTTTAGTCGGTTGTGGTCCCTTTAGGTTCAGGGCTTCGAGTCTTCCTTCGCCACAAGGGGATTCCGTCATTCGGAAAAATTTACAGCAATAACAACGGGAAATAAAATTAGCCATTGCGTGCTTTGACAGGGAAGTTGTTGGAAATTTATGCATACAGCAACATGCACTGTCGTCAGACTTTGTCACAATAAAGCTTGGAATATGGAACATGCCGGGAATTTTATTTTTTTGGTGCGGTGGAAGTGTTAAGTATTTGCGACATGTCTTCCAATCACAATACAAACTATTTGCACACGGGCGGGGACGGGCACTGAAAACAATTAACTTTTTAATCAAACTTGGCTAGCAGTTCAGATGAAATTGACACGGAAGTTATGGGCATGCTCTTTGTGGAGGAAGGTGCCGCTGTGGGAAACATCGACACTGGAGTCCAAATTATAGAGATGGCTATGGCACGATGAGAAAGGAGAAAATGGCCTGCCTTACCGATTGTAGTGTAAAAAAAAAAAAAACAGTCAAGTATGTTCATGTGCATAATTGGCCAATTAAAAAATGAGTAAAACGTCCTGTTCCACCACCAGTCAGAATCCAAACACAAGGCTGCAATTCTTCTTCTGAGCACACCTTAGGCTTACCACAGCAATGAGAACAAACGCACCGCTGTGTCTCCGACCTAAAAAGCGCGAGTGTTGGCTTTCAGAGCAGAGCGCAAGCTTTCCGTGACAACCGTTGGTGGAGCGAATCGAAGCATGCACTATTGATAAGAAGGCACTGTCAAGCGTCAACACCATCCAGATCCAATATGTGTCATATCTTTGTGCCCATAGTATATCGGCAACATACAAAGCTGAACTTTCCTCAAAAGGGCATGTGTGCATTTCTCCCGAAACAATTAAAATAATAATAATAACTCCATCCATTTTCTGATCCGCTTGGGTCGCGGGTGTGCTGGAGCCTATCTCAGCTGTGTTTGGGCTGTAGGTGGGGTACACCCTGAACCGGTTGCCAGCCAATCGCAGGATAACAACTTTTATTTGTAATTCACTTTTTTTCCCCCCTGAAAATGCTACAGAGGAACATATTTGCCATGAATAAGGCAACCGACGAAAATGTGGACCACATTCTTGACGGCCTGCTGGTCCAGTGGTTAGCGTGTCGACCTCACAGTGCAGAGGTACCGGGTTCGATTCCAGCTCCGGCCTCCCCGTGAGGAGATTGCATGTTCTCCTCGTGCCTGCGTGGGTTTTCTCCGGGTACTCCGGTTTCCTCCCACATTCCAAAAACATGCGTGGCAGGTTAATGGAACACTCTAAATAGTCCCTAGGTATGAGTGTGAACATGAATGGTTGTGTGTCTCCGTGTGACCTGTGATTGGCTGGCAACCGGTTCAGGGTGTCCTCCGCCTACTGCCCGAAAACAGCTGGATAGGCTCCAAGCATACCCGCGAGCTTCGTGAGGATAAGCGGATCAGTAAATGGATGGATGGAAATTTTTAAAGTGATGCCACCCTTTTTTTCTCCAAACCCTCTTGCTTTGTGTACTGTACATAGATGTTTGTATTTTTTTTCACCTCCGTCTTTTGTTTTGCAAGTATGGCTTTTGCTTTTAAAGGCTCTCGAAAAGGCTGAAAAAGATGTCACTCCATTCATGGTTTCTTTTACAGTGAATTATAATACGGTTTGTATTTTGAGCGTCGGCCATTGGCACAAGTGCAAGCAATTTCTTTCTCTGTGAAACTTTTTCACAGGTATTTGCACGATGATGTGGAGTACATTCATTGTCAAACGCTTCTCGGCAGCAGCCTTCCTCATTGAGAAGGTAAGCAGTCCCCTCACAATAACAAAGAGATCTTTTCCCCAGACCGGAATGTTTCATCTCGTTATTTCCAGGTGGGAAAAGCACCCAAAGACCGCCTGTGCCGACGGGTAAGTGTCTTCGAAACGTTCTAAATCACTCACTTTCTCCAAAGATTGATTCTGATGGGTTTTGTTTTGTTTGAAGGATGTCGGAATGGGAGACAAAGCTATGACCTCCTTTTTGGGATGCTGTGTCCAGCTGCTGCAGGTCCTCATGGAGGTGACTGGACTCTTGGTTAAGAATCAGTGCCCATTGTCTTTTGTCAATGACTTTGTAAGTAAAGAGAGTCCACTCCACAACACGGCATGAAGAGTGGCCGGTGGCTCGCATCAGTCTGCAAAAAGCATGAGTAGGAAACGAAGCTTGCCAGCTCCATTTGTGCTCTTTTGGTTTTCATTTTCATTGAAAAGTCCCTTACACCTTCATTGGAATCTACCTGTGGTAAATTCAGTTGGTTGGACATGATTGGGAAAGGCTCACCGCTGTCTATAGAAGGTCCCCACAGTTGACAGTGCATGTCACAGCTAGGGGTGGGCATATAAAATTCATTGTGATTTCGATTTTGTCTTCTTACGATCTTAAGAACACTGTAAATGAAGAAAAACTATTCATGTGCAGAACAGTGTTGTGCAATGACAAGTTCCTGAGGTTTGTGAACGTAAATGCCCAATTCCAATGAACTTGGGACATTGTGTTAAACGTAAATAAAAACAGACTACAATCATTTGGAAATCATGTTCAGCCTTTATTCGATTGAAGACAATACAACGACAAGATATTTAATATTCAAACTACTTACCGTATTTTCCACACTATAAGGTGAACCAAAAAGGATTCAATTTTCTCAAAAGCCGACAGTGCGCCTTATAATCCGATGCGCCTTATGTATGGATCGGCATTCTGATTTCTTGGACGTAGTATTTTAAATGTTCTATAAAGCATTTTGTTACAGCTGCAGCGGTTGTGAAAGCTTGATCTGAAGAAAGCTGTACTGTATTGTATTTCCTTTAGTGTAGCTCTATCTAGTGGACGCATAAAACAACTGCAGCCATTATTGTAGCTTCTATTCCATGCGCCTTAGAATGCGGTGCAGCCTTTATATGAAAACTGTTTTGAAATAGGCCATTCATTGAAGGTGCGCCTTATACTCTGAAGTGCCTTATTGTGTGGGAAATATGATAACTTGGTTTTCAGTAAATAATCATTAACTTCAAGAATTTTCTGGCTGCAGTACGTTCCGATAATACGGGACTGCTCGGGCCATAAAAGCCTCCCAAGGATTATTTTTTTTCATAATTGCCAAACCCTAGTCAGAGCCCAAAACAAGCAGGCAGTCAAAGGATTTGTCTGTAGACCTCCGAGACAGGATTGTCTTGACGCAGAATTCTGGGCACAGGTACAGAAAAACTTACGAAATGCTGTAACTACAATCCGGATGCATTGTGAAAAGCAGACCAAAATAATATTTTGTAACAACACCACAAAAATGTTACTGTGTTTATTGGTTAGCATGTTTGCACGTGTGTGCTACAAAATTGCTGTTTCATCTTTTTTTTTTCTCCTTTAATCATCCTTTTTTCTCTGCATCCCTTGCTTCTTTCTAGGCGGATTCTGCGGTAGCTGAGGTTCCTCCTCCAGAGCTGTCCATGGAGGAGGTGTGGTGCGGAGCCGAGGGCCCTGCCTCCATTGCTGAACTTGCCCTCGAGCAGAAAGGTGTTCACTATCCCCTGGTGCAGCATCACTGTCTGCTAGCGTCCCTGCTACACGCCGCCTTGACTTTCAGCTTGAAGGTCAAACCCCTCAGCCTGTTTGACAGTAAGGTGAGGGAGGCGGGACTCATACGCGGGCCCTCGATTACTTTTTAATGGAAATGCAAATGTCGCGAACTTGCAGATGCACGACGCTGTTCTGCACATTAATAATTTTTTCTTCGATTATCACGTTTTGAAGATCGCAACATGTCAAAATTGAAACCGTGTTTACATTTTTGATTAATTGCCCAGCCCCAGCTTCCAAGCTCCTTCATTGGGTTTGTACAACAGCGTTCCGTTCTGTTGGTGGTGACCTAACCCAAATTTGTCCAAAAGTTGGGACTCTGAATTTGTTTTGTTTTTTCTTTCATTAAAATGCTAAAGTGATGCGTATGGGCAGTGAAATACTCATTCATTTATCTGAAAAATAACTCAAATAATTTATCCAGGGTAAGAATGCTTTCTTTCGAGATCTGACCACCATTCAGCTCCTGCCAAGTGGAGACACCGACCCAGGACTGGTTTTATTAAGACAGGAGGTGAGACTTCTCTTTTCTGATTCTATTATTGTATTTTAACGACGTGAAACACTTTATGAACCTTCTCTGTGAAAAGTGCGATGTCAATCCTTTTTTTTTTCTTTACACATTTGATTGTTGGCCCAGTGTTAACTGATTCTGAGGGCAAATTAGATTGACATGGCAGTGCATTGCTGAATTCGGATTGGATAAAAATAAAGTCCAACACACACATACGCACCTTTGGAAGCATTGCAGGAAAAAAAAAGTGATGAAAAATTCCAAACTATAGCCTGCTGCTAAATGATTGTCTTCATGCCCTTTGTCATCATTGTCTATCATGTTCATCTTCCTTCCACCCTCAGTTTCTTCTCCGGGTGCTCACCGCCTGGGTGCAGTGTATGGACGATCCGTCCGTGTCCGCCTCAAGTGCCGGACCCCGCATGCCGCCCTCGAATGGTCCCCAGGCCGTGTGGTGGCCCTCGCTGTGTCTGGAGCTGGGAGGCCTGCTGCAGGTCACCCCCGACATCCTGCGGCGACACCTGGTGTGCCAGCTCTACAATCAGGGCCTGGACCCGCACGCAGAGGAGGTAGGTCTGCTAATGACCTGTACTGATGAGCACATAACGCCACATTTGGACTTGACGCACGGTTGTGCCTCTTAGGTGATGTTGGAGGTGGAAGACAAGGACGTGCTGGGCTCTCAGCTGCTGATGATCACAGGACAAAGGCTGAGCTACTCACTGCTGCACAGTCAGGACCAGACGCAGCCCGCTATGGAGATACTGGCCCGCCTGCCCCCCACCTTGTGCACGTGGCTCAAGGCTATGGTGAGGACCCTGCCAGTTTCTTCTGTTGACATCTGTGCGGGTCCTAACGTGGTGCCAAGGCCCTCTTGAAATTCCCTCGGGACACACAGCAGTGTCCTCCCACTATTTTCAAGGGTAATTTGGGAAAATACATTTTATTACTTAAATAAAACGCTATATATATATATATATATATATATATATGTATGTATATGTGTGTGTATGGGGGTGTGTGTGTGTGTGTGTGAAATATGTGTGTGTGTGACACATATTTGTGACACATGTGTGAGACAAAATCCACGAATATACCATATTTTCACGACCAGAAAGCGCACTTAAAATGATTAAACATTCTCCAAAATGGACAGAGCAGCTAATAATGCGGGTAATACAGAAATAGCACCCGTAACTGACATTACGCCTTTTAATACAGTGTGCCGTATGGTTGTGAAAATACGGTATGTGAACTTTCAGGTGCCAAACTCTGCAGGGGTCCATTACCTCCTTAACCTTTTTTTTTAATAATTGGTTAATTGTGATTAAACTTCATTTAAATACTTCATTAGTTGTGGTTAATGGTAGTTGATGCCAATTTTATAGTCAGTTGAACGTCATCCATGAATGACTTGTCTGCTTTAAAAATGGAGTTGTGTCTTTGTGCACTGAAGTTGCAACCCTCGCACAGCACTGCATGTTTCTGTGGGTTTACAGGACCCCAGTGAGCTGCGTTGCCCCCTGGTGGCCCTCTGTCAGACTAGCAGGCTGGTGGGCCATGTGATCGAGATGCTTCCGGAGAACCACGCCCAGTACAGCCTGGCACTGCACCTCTTGGAGGCCGTGGACGCCCTTACAACGGAAGATTGACTCTCTAGACATTGACAGTTAATTTTTTTAGGACATGACTCACATGATGACACATCATGAGCTCCTCAAATAAATAATGTTAAGTCAACAAAGGCCACATTTCCCTTGTTTTCACATGGAGTTTATTTCCTTATTCATGTTAATAATCTTTTTAACATCCCATATTTTTGTATGTAGCAATTATGATACTCCTGGATATTTGAGTTGATGATCCTTAGCTTCATTCAAGTCTGCGTAACTTATGTCTGAAGAGGAAGAACCTTGTTTCATGGTGTGTCTGGATAAACTATTGTGATAATGGACGGATGGATGTGCATATATGCAAGCACTTCAGTACTCGCAGTGCCTGAAAGCCTTTTATTTACTAGTTCTGGTCCCAATGGACAGAATAAACAAAGCGGTCGTGCTACAGCATTGAGCTGGTCTTCTTTCAATGTTTTTTTTTCCCCAGCAAAGAACATTTTCTCTATCATGAGTAAAAAAAAAATGTAACCTACAATAAAGAGGTGTACAAGCACACATGCTAGTTCTGCCCATTCTCACCAGTTTCAAACAGCAAACACGCACATATATAACTGGATTTCTTTTAATGTACTCATCCCCCATGTAAGTGCAATTTACAAACATGATTTACCTGATATACTGTACTTCTGACATGATCACATAGTGACACTTTTGTAGTGAATTCATCCTCCTTACTTATATACACAAAACTAAAACAGCCGTTTGACTGGCTCCCTGATGGACTCCTCTTCAGTCAATGCATTCCATTAGAAATACAGTAAACCACCTCAACATCATAAGTACAAAGTGTTAAAAGTCTTTGGGAAGCTCCTGGGGTGACACATTCCTCAGCGGGAGGGCAAAAAAAGCAGGATGTTTTTGAGCCGATGGGCTGGTTTTGGCCCATTACTGCGCTTTGGCGAGAACAGTCTGACAGCGCGGGCACAGGCAGTCCGGGGACTCTGCAGTGTAGCGTCGGCATCGTGGGCATCGATCAGCGGAGGTGGGCACCGCTGCTATACTATAGCTGCTCTCCTCTCGAATAACGCCACCTTGAACGTACATGTACAGTCAGCAACTGTTTTTATTTTTTTTACTCTGGTTGCGGTGTGGTGTCTCACCTTCCAAGTTGATGAGGAATGTGCCGTGGCTCACAAGGGTGTCAGAGGGAAGGTCACGAGGCAACGCGCTCCTCAGGTTGACTCGGGCTGCCATCATGAGCTCAACGAGCTGGGAGGAAGTTGAGGTGGGATCCTCTTGGAGAGACTAGAAGATGAAACCCAGAGTGACTTTGTGCGGATAAAATAAGACAGGACGACGGATTGATCACAAATACAATTTAACTTGTCTTTTTTGCCACCTATCCCTTGCAATATGTTGCAGCCATAAAAATTCTTAATGTTTACTTGCCAAAAACAATTACGTTAATCAGTTTGAGCATTAAATATCTTGTCTTTCTCGTGTATTCAAGTAAACGTAACTTGAACGTGATTTGCAAATCCTTTGCTGGATGGATGAAGAGTGAACCCTCATTTATCACGGGGGTTATATTCCAAAAAGAACCCGTGATAGGCGAAATCCGTGAAGTAGTCAGCTTTATTTTTTACAGTTATTATACAATACTGAACTATATATACAATGCAGAGGCGATTGCTCTAAGACTGCAAGGGAAAGCTCAGGTTCCGCTAAAATGTCAAAAAGTAAGTGATCAACTATATGTGTGTACGTACAATTGTGTGGACATGTCATTGACTAAATATGCACTACAATGCGCTCAACCTTTGTTCCGAATCAGCTTCGTATTACTGGTCACGACGCGACTCTCTTCTCATTCATTCCCACAGCTTCAATGTGCTTTAAACTGTGTGGATGCTGAGCGTCGACAGCGCTGACGCTGGGCGTCGAAAGAGTTCACAGCCTGTTGTCCCAATGCATTGAAACGAGGCAAGTCACTGGATAAATGCTAGTTTTGTCCCGCCCATCAGAAGCTCAGCGTCTCTGGGAGTCTATGGACAGTGGGCATGTATCGGCTGGCCAGGACGCTGAGCTTTTCTGCATGATGATTGGATGATCTGTCTGAGGCTGAAGCTCTTTTTGATTGACAGCGAAATGAGCCAATCACCGATCTTATGGCGAAGGCATCGTTTTCATTTTTTTTGAAAAGGAACGGAGAGTAGAATTCACGTATAAATGGACGCATTTTATGATGTAGGCCGAAATTGAGCTTCCCCTCCTTGACAGACCAGCATCCGCCACTGATACAATGAAACCAGACGAAAAATTTGCAAAGGGAAATTTGGCAAACTGTACAGAGACGAGGTGCGGAGACTGTTCATGTTGGTCAGTCCCTTAGTCAATCAGGATGCAGAACACAATTCACTGTTTAAAAAAAAGCATTAAAAAAATGCACTAAAAAAATCCGTGAAACAGCAAAGCCGCGGAAGGTGAACCTCGTTATAGTGAGGGATCAATGTATTGTGTTTTAATTTATGTTTTACACAACATCCCGACTTCATTGGAAAGGGATTTGTCGAAAATAATCCTGAAAACTCACAAAACAAATCAAACAGATTCTCAGAAGAAAACAAAAAAAACTTGCCTTTATCTTTCATGATGTCATGTCTTACCTCCATCAGCTCAAACAAGAGCCCGGGCTCAATGCCGATGGTGAGGTCATACTGGGCCGCATTTTTGCCTGGAATAGAGGACAAAAAGGAGTCCCTGATGGCGCACGCACCCTCCACCGCCTCCTCCAGTCCGGGTCGCCTCCACACAGAGCTGCATTTGATCCACCCGCTCCGAAATAGCGTCTCCTCTTCTGCACAAGGACCCCCCACGAAGAATCTTTAGACATGTGAACGACTCGGCCAAGCCAAACGGTTGGCAGCGTGTTTTGCTCACCGCTGTGTCCCGGTGTATGAGCATACACGTCTTCAGCCAGGTGAGGCAGGATGGGGGCAATGGATCTCGTCACCCCATCCAGAATCTCCTCCAAGACCGTCTGACACGATCTTCGGCCCAGCGAGTCCTCGGGATCGCAGTACAACCTGGAAGGAAGTGGGAAGAAAACAAGTTTGCTTGCCTTCAGTGGAGTCGTGGGTAAGCCGATTATGAAAATACATTACCTGTCTTTGATGATGCTGAAATAAAAGCTGGAGAGGTCTCTGGTCATGAAGGCTTGGAGGAGGCGTATGACTCGGCCGGCGTCAAACTCGCTGTAAGCATCTGTCACCTTTAGAAAGGATAAAGTACAATTCAAATGGGAAGCTGGAGGGCTCAGACCTCCGCCAAGGCTGCCCACCGTCTATTCGTGTGCTGTGAGAAATGTGAGAAATGAGAAATCCAACCTAGCTGCCTCCGACTTCCAACAGCTTCTCGGGCAGTTCAAAAGCGCTTGGAGAATGGTGAGTGCATCAACTTATTGACAGTTATAAAGTTCGAACGCAAAAACTGGTCACCAGATTGGCGAGCGAAGTTCAACCTTTTCTTTCAATCTGTCTGAAGATCCCCTTCCTCCACGCGAAGCAACCCCTGTGTAGTTGCACGGTGAACTCACAAGCAAGCAGCGTGGCGCTACCGGGCATTTTATGTCCGGTCTGAACCTAGCATAATAGCGCTAAATCCATCAAATAAACAGACGGCACAATTAGAAGAGGGGTCCCCGAGTCCGGTCC
The DNA here is from genome assembly GCA_901007745.1 of Hippocampus kuda. Taxonomy (NCBI): domain Eukaryota; kingdom Metazoa; phylum Chordata; class Actinopteri; order Syngnathiformes; family Syngnathidae; genus Hippocampus; species Hippocampus kuda. Next base: position 20,479 of record CAAKHF010021919.1, read on the forward strand.
TCTGGAGCCCCTATCCAGCCTCTTTTAGATGTCTCCTGCCTCCAAGACAACCCATTCAAATGACCAGCTCATCAGCAAGCTATATAGAAGTCTGAAAACAGTCCTGATGATATTTTTGTTACCTTCATGCTGTACTCGCGCAACAGGTGCAACATGTACTGGTCGATGTACATCATGTCTTGGGCCTCCACGGCCTGAGTCCGTGGGTCAAAGCCGTGCACGTTGCCGAGCAGGAACCGCAGAGTGTTTCTGAGCTGGTAGAGATGAAAAAGAAGAAAGCAATTGGATGGTAGGGAAAGACGTCATCAGTGCAACGCCAGGCAAAACTAACGGCAGCGCTACCTTGTTGATGTTTTCTCGGGCCGAGTTTAGGGCCGAAGGTCCGATCTGAACCTCGGAAAATATGTTTGACTCGGCCACCCACCATCGCAGCACGTCTGCCCCATAAGCTGGAATGCTGCCGTCCTGGCAATGTGGGGGAAAATGACACAGCGGGGAAACTGCAACTTAAAGGGTCCGTATCATGCCAAAGCAACTTTTTGAATTTGTATCCATGTTCCATGCTAATCCCTCACCACCAACACCCCCAACGTGGCGCTTTCTTCCATGCATGCATCTCTGAGCTTTTCTGCTCATTCCTGCTCTCGAATAGATTGAGCACCCAATTCATGAAAATGATTGGATGCTCAATTTTATACGCATGGTGAGGTGCCACCCTTGCAGAATAAACACACTCCCACTTTCTCGCGCAGCCAGCGGGACGCCCGATAAGACTCGTCTGTGAAAGAGGCGCTACGATCGGCCACCTCAGCCTCCCCGGCTGGAGTTGTGCTGCTCTGAAATGTTTCCACCTCCGCACGCTCACCGGCAATTGCGCTCACGCTCCGAGCGCTTTGCCTCCAGATCTACGCCCTAAGAAAAAACTGGCATTTCGGAAACATGTAGGCTCGCATGAAAAGACAGTATAATCGGCCCATCTCGTGGCTGTAAAATATACTTATACTTAGTGACGTTATTAAAAGCCCACATACGGTATTTTAACCGAAATTCCACATGCTCCCACAGTAACTTTGCAAGGAGCAACAATCGTTAAGCGAGTCTACAGTATGCAAATTGCCAACGATATGCTCCTACGTGCTCATAAAAGGTGCCCCGAGCGGCTTTCTGATGCTAGCAGGCTAACGTTGCTGCTTTTTAGATTACGGTACATATTTAATATGTTGGGATGTATGTCGACTTTTTTTCTCCACCTCTTGATACTTGCAGTTATCTATAAAATGATGCAAATTTTATCTACCCTTGTACAATACAGCAGGACAATTTTGGTCTGTTTTTCCTTAATGATTAATAATGGAAAATTACAGTGTGTCATTGGAGCAGATTTTCACTCAAAACCAAAGAAACCTCTTCTTATACGTACATACACAAACAGTCACAATTGGGTGATGTTAGTGAAGTCGCAAAAATGCAGTATGGCGATTTCTCAAGACGATTATTTGCCATCGATGTCCGCCCTACGTGTGCCGTTTCCGCGCTAGAGGACTCCAGTCGCATGTGCATGCAAGGATGAAACCGCCCTCAAAAAAGGGGGCTGAGATTAGATTTTTTTTGTTTTTACCTTCCCACCATGGATGACTGCATCCGGATCCACCACATTCCCGAGAGACTTGGACATTTTTTCTCCCTTCTCATTGACCACAAACCCATGGACCACCAGTGATCTGTTCAAGTGGTACAAGGATTGAATCATTCTGCCTGCCACTGGCACAGATAGATGAACAAAGAGATAAGATTTGTATTCATTAAAAAAACGTTTTTCAGTGCGGCAAGGGGGTCGAGTGTTTAGCGCGTCGGCATCACAGTGCAGAGGTGCAGGGTTCGATTCCGGCTCCGGCCTTCCTGTGTGCCATTTGTGTGTTCTCCCTGTGCCTGCGTGGGTTTTCTTCGGGTGCTCCGTTTTCCACCCACATTCCAGAAACGTGCGTGGCAGGTTAATGGAACACTCCAAATCGTCCCTAGGTGTGAGTGTGGGTGCGAATGGTTGTTCGTCTGTGTGTGCCCTGCGATTGGCCGGCAACCGGTTCAGGGTGTCCCCCGCCTACTGCCCGAAGACGGCCGGGATAGGCTCCAGCATGCTTGTCAGGGTAAGTGGATCAGAAAATGGTTGTTTGGTTCATCACAGGACGCATTAGAGACAGGCAGCCATTCACATTCAGATTGATACTGTCCACTGATAGTAGAACAGTGATAAATTCCTTTTGTGGGTTTTTTTCTCAGATATTTGGCCAATAAATATTACTCATATTCTGGTTGGTTATTGCAGTCGATAAACGTCTGTGTTCTCTGCCTGCCCCTTTGTAAAAATGTTTCCATGTTGGCAAAAACTCACTTGTAAGGCGCCTTGTTCCTGACGGCGACGCTGGTGAGCAGCGATGACTGAAACCAGCCTCCGATCTGGTCTTTCCCTTCCACGTACACGTCCGCCCTGCAGTCTGCCTCTTTAGGGGAAAGGAAAAGAGGCCCACTGTTCATGCCAGCGATAAAGCATTGGGAGCAGGCTTACTTTCTGTTAGTTCTCGTCCGCGGAGCACCGAACGTGGAAAGAGGGCAACAGCTGTTAGCAGACGGACCAAACGCTCACGAAAAAGCTGTTAACGTGCCAGGTCAGAGGCAACTGGAAAAACAATCAGCAGTCTGCCTCATCCTCAACCAGTCTGCACAGAAAATTGGTGGTAAAGACGTGCAGCTGGACAAATCAGGAGACGTCCTGCATGCAAAAGAGGGTGAGGAACAGGAGGCCATGAACCAATGGGGATACCACTAATCCGCAACTCAGGCCCAAGTGTGGAAGAACGAGCATTTGGAGGGACGAGATGAGCAAGAGCTTGGCAAAAGGAAAAGAGCCGTCCGTGTGTCGACCATGAAGCAAATTGCTCCAACAACCTGTGACCAGCGGTTTGCGGAGTGGCATCGGGAGCCAGCTGAGATGAGACTCAGGCTCCTCAGAGTCTCCCTGCAGCTCCTCTGAAAATGACAACAATCCAACATTGGAAAACTTTCACCGAACCTTTATGGAGAACCTTCTGGAAAATGGACTTTTGAAATGTTTGTGTACAAATGGTTGAGTCTGTCTCTGGAGTGCCTAACCCCCATGGCCCAACGAAGTGGCTAATTCACAACATAAGCACCCCAGCTGTGACTTTCTCCCCCCATGACACGACCAGCTAGGCTGGCGAAGATTCAGAGCCACTTTTGAGCAATAGTGGGACGCCAGCCGGCGGGCCACACTGTCTGAAAATCTTGCAGAGGCACGAAAATGATCTTTCTAACATTTGAAGTCTGTTTGGTTCCAAAGTTTTGTCTCAAGATTTTCCTCCCTCGTACACCCCACAACATACAACATGCTTGCATTCACTGCTCGTAACAAACCCACCTTACAACCACTCAAGATTTATTTTGCAGTATGTCAACGATGAGGAACAAATTTCTCAGGTTCACCTAAATTCTATTTCGAAGAGTAGCACTGTTGCATCACGTTTAATACTTGCAAATGTTGCCCCCCAGTGGCCGTAGTCGTCATAACAAGTTGAAAACGCCCCTTCATCGGGTCTGAGGACACCACCGTAAATGAAAACAACTAAATATATGCCAGATCACCGGGTTGCCCGCGTAGGAAATTACAGCTCAAGGACAGCAGACGTACAAGAGCACAGTTACAGCCGCAGTCACGGTTTCTCATTGGAATCGTTTTTTTTTGTGTGTTTTTCATACTTTAGTTTTGCTGGAAGAAAGACTTGACCGCAGGGTTGAAACCAGAGTAGAAATAAAACTTCATTGTAAACCTAGGACCACCCTGCAATGTATTAGTGCGTACATTTCCCTTACAACAGGGCGTTTTTATTGTTTGGGCAGAACTTCCAATGCAGTATTGCATTTTATTCCCATGTTGGGAGTGGACCTAAAAGCACCCAGTAAGTGAATGTGAACTGATGCCACCACTGAAAGAATCATGGAGCCTTCTTGCCCCATTAACAATATTCATTAACTGTTCAGTGTTAAAAATAATGCAATATCTTGGTACTGCAACAGGACTGATGATGTCGTCTGTGGTGATCGTACTCTCGAAAACGATCTGATTAGTTTCACCAGGGGGTTTTGCACCTTAAAAGCTAGTAGCTGATAGAATGAGTTTTACCTTCTAGGACAGCTGCCCATGACGCTCCGCTGTCAAACCAGATGTCAAGCACGTCCTCTCCACAGACATAATCAGTTGCGAGCCCTGCTTTACTCTGATCAGGGCATACAGTAAAACAGGACAACAGTGAACAACATACTCACGAGCCAATCATAAGAGAGTTACTATAAGAGCAGGCTCTGTACTGACATAAATACAGTCTCTCTCATTAGGATCCAGTGTAAATTTACACCTTGTGACTGCAGCCACAAAAAAAAAAAAACTTAAGTTCTTGTTATTTCCAACTGTGCATTACTACTGCCTCTTTAAAAGCCATTTATTTCCTACTAGTTTTCAATCACTACTCGGCTGTGCCAATAATAGTGACATTGTTTTTGCATAATTACAATGCATCGGATTAATTTCAGATGGTGGAATTTCCATAATAAATATTGCAATAAATATAATAAATTAGTAACATGATATTGTACCATGCGATTTTCTTTTTTTACCGTATCACAAAAAATTTTACTCCGAGTCTAAAATGAACAAATGATTTGATTTCCAGCCGTGTTGTCATGTGTTGTTTTGCTGATGTTAAAAATAACACAACTCCCTGAAATTGTTTGTTTGAAAAAAAAAAAAAAAAACCTTGGAAAACGAAAATCATTTTTCTGTAATGGTGAACTCAGTGACGAAGCTCTCAATTTACCGGTCGATCTACGTCCCAACCCTCATCTATGGTCACGAGCTATGGGTCGTGACCGAAAGAACGAGATCCCGGATACAAGCGGCCGAAATGAGTTTTCTCCACAGGGTGTCCGGGCTCTCCCTTAGAGATAAGGTGAGAAGCTCGGTCATCCGGGAGGGGCTCAGAGTAGAGCCGCTTCTCCTCCACATCGAGAGGAGCCAGATGAGGTGGCTCGGGCATCTAATTAGGATGCCTCCTGGATGCCTCCCGGGTGAGGTGTTCCGGGCATGTCCCACTGGCAGGAGACCCCGAGGACGACCCAGGACACGCTGGAGAGACTATGTCACCCAGCTGGCCTGGGAACGCCTCGGGATCCGCCAGTGAAGAAGTGGCTGAGGAGAGGGAAGTCTGGGCTTCCCTCCTAAAGCTGCTGCCCCCGCGACCCGACCCCGGATAAGCGGTGGAAAATGGATGGATGGATGGATGGATGGATGGTGAACTCAGTCTATACGACACGACAAAATGGGAGAGATTGATGAAGCTCTTGCACTGGATGTCATTTAAACATGCGGGTGTTTTTAATAAAGTG
>CAAKHF010021921.1:0-11954 GCA_901007745.1 Hippocampus kuda
CATGAACGTCTAGTGCATTAAAAGGAAAAAAAATATATATATACTGAAGTCTTGCTTTTTATTCATACATATCAACCACGGTGTCAACCACAGCCCATTCGTAAACAATTAGCATGGCACATGATGTAAAAATCCAATTTAGCTGTCCATTACTTTTTCCGTACTGTGACATTGCAACATTCAATTGCCCTTCAGTACAGCCACATGATTCCCGTGTATTAAATTAAGCGTGCGTGATAAACTTTGATCAGGTTCACTTGGGTCCCAGCATTTCTCTGGGCTTGACCCAGCGATCGAACTCTTCCTCGGTGAGGTAGCCCAGTTCCACGGCCACCTTCTTGAGCGTGGATCCCTTCTTGTGCGCCGTCTTGGCGATGGCAGCCGCCTTGTCGTAGCCGATGTGCGGGTTGAGCGCCGTCACCAGCATAAGCGACTCGTTCATCAGCTTGTCGATCCTCTCCGTGTTGGCCCGGATGCCCAACACGCAGTTGGTGCTGAAGGAGACGGCAGCGTCGCCCAGCAGGCGCGCCGAGTTCAGCACGTTTTTGGCCATCATGGGCTTGAAGACGTTGAGCTCAAAGTGGCCGTTGCTTCCGCCCACCGTCACTGCCACGTGGTTGCCCATCACCTGGGCGGCCACCATGGTCATGGCCTCGCATTGTGTGGGGTTGACCTTGCCGGGCATGATGCTGCTGCCCGGCTCGTTCTCGGGCAGGATAAGCTCACCCAGGCCCGAGCGTGGGCCCGAGCCCAAGAAGCGCACGTCGTTGGCGATTTTCATCATGCTCACCGCCACCGTGTTGAGAGCGCCGCTCAGCTCTACCAGGGCGTCGTGTGCCGCCAGCGCCTCAAACTTGTTGGGCGCCGTCACGAAGGGCAGCCCGGTCAGGGCGCAGACTGTGGACGCCATTTTCTCGGCGAAGCCCACGCGCGTGTTGAGGCCTGTACCCACGGCCGTGCCACCGGCCGCCAGCTCGTACACCCGCGGCATGGCCGCCTTCACCCGCTCCATGCTGTACTTGACCTGTTGTACATACCCGCTGAACTCCTGGCCCAGCGACAGTGGCACGGCGTCCTGCGTGTGCGTGCGACCAATCTTGATAATGTCCTTGAACTCCTCGGCCTTGGGGAAAAAAAACAGTAAGATTCAAGTCGGAATTGTAAAATAATGGGTTTTTTTGGTTTGTTTTTCGGGGGTGAGAGAATTTTTTTTTTTATGAAAACAATTTTAATGACAATTTTTTTTTATTACAATTAAAAAAATTTACAGATATAAAATATAATATAAAAATATAGAGTGTAATGATTTTTTTTCATATTTTAGATGGGGGGGAAGGTTCTCATCTGAATTGGTTTTATTTTTTGACTCCTCTCGATGGCATTGTTGGCTTCAATAAAAGGGTTTAAGAAATAGTAAGTCAGTGTACATTCAGCCCAATGTTGAGCAATCTTACAAGTCTTTTTCTTTTTTTACAAGTCGAATTTTTAATTTTTGAGTGAATTTTTTCATTTAAAAAAAATGTCTCAAAAACATTGGACTTTTTATTTTGAAAAATTATAACGTGATCATTTTCACTTCTGCACCTGACAAAACTAAACTAAACAACTCCTTCCAGTTCAGGTCACTAGTAAATCCCTATTTGGGAATGTGCATCTGTTTTTTTGTATCTTCTAAATCAAAGTTGTAGCTAGCTACGTAACACCGATACTGTAAAATAATAAGGCCTTTAAAACATTTAAGATTTAAAAGTAAGACAAACACACACCTACCGGTCCATCAGGCTTTGTTTTGTTTTGTCAAATGTGAAAGTAAAACCTGTTACGTTCAAAAGGTAAAATGTATCATGTTAAAACGGGGAATTTACCTGGTTGAAACATTACATTTATCACATTAAAACGTGAAAGTTTCCACGTTAAAACAAAAAACCGTTACAGCAAAACATTTATCATTACATAACATGACATGAGTCACGTTAAAACATGAAATCCTGTTAAAACGTGAAAGTTATGTTCAAATGTGAAATCGATAACGGTTTTATCAAGTGAATTTCAATTTATTTTTATTGAACTTATTTTCCGGTATGGCGGTTTGATTGTGCACCTGTACTTGTTATTCAGGTGTGGAGTAAGTTCAATAACTGTTTAATAGTTATGTTGTACGAGCTGACAAACGAGATTGCTATAATTTGCGGTATAAAATTGTGCTGTGCCATTGCGCGCAGTCGCATTGGCGTGTTGGCCTTTAAGTCTGCGGCTTTTCTAGCTCCCCACTGCATTTGTTTTGTTTGCAAACCGACTCTAAAGTACACTTTGGCGTTACAAAGTAGACTATTCCTGTTAAAAAAAAAAAACACTGGAGAAGCACCCACTGTATTGATTCTAAGTCAATATTTTCGTTGTTTTATGACCACGGGGGTCCTCTGGTGGCCACCAGAATGAAATGCACGGTAAATGCATGGCATCGTGATATCTATATATTTTAATTATTTACATTCTGTTACTTCCGAATGTATATAGAGAGTAAAATACTGCGGGGTGTGGTTGTCAAAACGTGGTACTTGCCTTGGTTGCCAGTGCGTCGTGCAAAGTCTGCAGGCCCGGGATGAGAACCTGGTGGACCTCTGTGGCTGCGGCGATGTGCATGGCCGTGGGGAAGGTGTCGTTGGAGCTTTGGCTCTTGTTGACATGGTCGTTGGGGTGGACCGGATCCTTGGAGCCCAGTTGTCCTCCCAATATCTCGATAGCTCGGTTGCTTATCACCTCGTTGACGTTCATGTTGGTTTGGGTTCCGGAGCCGGTCTGCCACACCACCAGAGGGAAATGATCGTCCAACTTCCCGATAGCCACCTCGTCCGCCGCCTGACAGATAGCGTCCGCGATCTTGGGGTCCAGACCGTAGTCTTTATTGACCTGGGCCGCCGCTTTCTTCAAGATTCCGAAGGCATGGATGATCTGGAGCGGCATTCGCTCGGAAGGTCCCCCAATCTTGAAGTTCATGGTGGATCTGACGGTCTGGGCGCCGTAGTATTTGTCCGACGGGACCTTGAGCTCGCCGAAGGTGTCCCGCTCGATCCTGAAATCCGAACTGGCCATCCTGCACGGGTTTATGACGATCTTACAGTCGGCGCGGACACTCGGTAAAGTCCGCAAGTTGCTCTTTAGCTGCTGGACACGTCGGAAAGAGCGCAACATGGCTGTACATTAGAGGTGAACGCAGCTAGGAGGTCACGCTGACAACACAGACTTTCGCATTGGGGGGCTGCTATTGGGCGATTGGGAACACGAGTCCGCGACAGCCAATCGATATTCAGTTGGGGGCGCCGTTTCTGTCGTTTGAGGCCAATCAGAGGATGAGATCGGAATCAATCTGTGAAGTTTTTTATAATCCGGAACGAGTGTGTCCAGTTCAACGCGGAACCGAAACATCATTAAAACAATAAACGTCACCGTCACTAATGTTAAAACGGTTTAAACGTATTTTAAGATTTTTCAAAAGAAAACAAATAAAGCCAAAGATTTGTAGTGCTTTAGGCACAGAAGCCAAATAATTATTCGTATCGCACTGCAATAATGATTTTTATGTCTGTATTTAAAAGAAGAAAAGAAAAAAAAACTTGTGTGTATGGGCAAAGACTTGTGTGTACAATATCATTAGCATTTTCCATATATTTAGATACCGTGTTTTATATTTAAAATTTTCCATTATTCCATATACTGAACATTATTATTAATTCTGCATGTCTGCTTTGCCTCGTGTTGTTAATTTCCTTTGTGAATGCATTATCTATCTTTAGCTAGCTAGCTGTCCTTTGGGGGGAAAGTATTTTTCATGTATTCCAACACTACTTTTTTTCTTTAATAATTATTCATGTTTTTCACCAAATATACTTTCTCTGGAAGATGTAAAATGTTTTTCCTCCCAGTTTAAAAACTGCCTACCTTTGATTAAGGTCTTCTAAACGTTTTTTTTTTTTTATGTTATTCAGGTAGTATGGACTTGTCGCTGTAACATTCACAAAGTGTAGGGCAGTTCTGTGCTGACTGGACACACCGCCACCACCAAAAGCTCATCTGGTGACAACACTGGTTGATGCAGAGCGCTCTCCTTGACGTCTCCAATATCGTTGGTGGCCAACATTTCTGCTCATTGTGAATCAATTTTCATCAGAGAACAACACTGAGGCCCATCGCGTAAATGGCCCATGCATATCTATCTATCTATCTATCTATCTATCTATCTATCTATCTATCTATCTATCTATCTATCTATCTATCTATCTATCTATCTATCTATCTATCTATCCATCCATCCATCCATCCATCCATCCATCCATCCATCCATCCATCCATCCATCCATCCATCCATCTATCTATATCGTTTTTTCATAAGAGCGGGGCTTTCCCCTGAAGAAACATTTTAAATGAAAAATATGCATTTACATCCCTAACAGGATATCCTTTATTCTGAAGGTATCAGTAGAATCCTCACGCGGAAGTCGACACTGATATTTGGGCTTGTGTGTTCTCGCGGTAACGCTTAGCTTCGTACACCATTAGCTTCCCTTAGCTATCGCTGTCGTTTTTCGGCTTTACGTGTCGACCTGGCCAACGCCAACCGGGAGAGACACGCCGAAGGCCCATCGGCTGTTATTCCTACTTTTGTCACCTGGCCGCCGAAGGGAGCGGGACCATGCCGCACAACTTCCAGCCCGGAGACCTGGTCTTCGCTAAAATGAAGGGCTACCCCCATTGGCCAGCCAGGGTAAGGAGTAAGCTAACACTGGCGGTAGGGGGAGGAGGCGAAGGGGGAGTGGAGGCGAATACATCCTTGCAGCCGTGCGACCTGGACACGCATACAATGTCACCATTATCGAGCTTTACATTTTCCACTTGGCCTCTCTGTGGGCATGCACGACAAGTCCGGTTTGCATGCGAAGATATCGGCCTCGTCTCCATACATTACAAGCGAAGCGAACGTTATTTTCATTCGGACTGACAAACGACGCAACTGTTCTGCCCCAAACTCCTCGTCACCTCAACGCTAAAATTATTGGCATCGGCTGCAGTGAACTAGCCAAGCAAACGATGTTGATATTGGGATGGTTGATGCTGTAATTTTCTTTTCATTCTTTAGATTGAAGACGTGGCTGATGGTGCAGTGAAGCCTCCACCTAATAAAATTCCAATTTTTTTCTTTGGTACTCATGAAACGTAAGTACGACACTGTTTTGCAAAAAAATACCTATACCTGTAGATTAAGTATGCCACTGCCCAATGTGACACTTTACATTTATGGCAGTTACACCAATGACAGGTCCGTTTGTGTTGTTTTGAAGTTATTCATAGGTCGTTTTCTTCCAATACATTGATTTTCATACAATCATTGTTTCGCGATATTGGCAGTATCTGTGGCACAGTGAAGCTTCTACTTGGTAATATTCCAATTTTCATGTTTGGGACTCATGAGATTTAAGTTTGTGGCAGGTTAAGCAGCTATATATGTCCCTTGTATGCTCAAAAAAGGCAGCCGTTCTCTTTTGATACTAGTGCATTTAATTTTAATGTCATTCGAATGTTCTTCTCTAGGACTCCCAAAATGATAGGACAGAACTGTTTTGCATAAAATACAGATATTTGTGTCACTACTGTCCAACGCTAGAAGTAATTATTATCCCATGCGCTGCTTAACCGTTATGCACGTTTTTCTTCATATGCATTGTTTACTATGAAAGTGGTGCACCGCTATACTGTCTGTATCAGTGGATTAACAACCTGGCCACCTAAAACAGTTCCGTAAAAATTTCCTGAGAGGCAAACAAAATGAAAGTACTCTGTTTTCACACATGTTCCATATATTTAAGAACTATTGAAACTATTGCATGTCACATCGATGGTAGTTGGAAGGCGGACAGATCAAGCTCTCACCATCGGGAAGAAAAGAACGTATTAATTGTAATAACAGTAAAAAAAAAATCTGCTTAACAGAAAACTTTGTTGAACTGTGATGTAGCATAGAATTACTCTGTTATCATCATTGCAGTTTATGGTTATATGCTGGAGAACCCAAAATTCTCTGACTGGCCACGTTGGTTTTATAAGTACGTTTCTTTTAATTTGTTGTATTTTTTTATTACAATGTCGTTGTGCAGGGCATTTCTGGCAGCCAAGGACCTTTTTGCCTATGAAAAGTATAGCGATCGCTATGGAAAGCCCAACAAAAGGAAAGGCTTCAATGAAGGCTTATGGGAGATCCAGAACAATCCACATGCCTCCTACAGTGCTCCACCTGTGGTAATCCGCACCTAGTACCCTCTCTCCTGGGGGTACGCTAAATAGAAGAACCAAGCTCTGAAGCGAGTGGCAAAAAATTGAGAGTAATTTATAATCCCCCTTAAAAATGTTTTTAATTGTCTATAATTTAACCATACCACAAACTATGATCCCCAAACACTGAAATATCATTTCAAATTCATCTTAGATTATCCTTTCAAAATAAATTGCTTGCAGAAGATTCCATTTGGGGAAAATAAATGCAATGCAAGTGTGGGTGTATTTTGCCTTTGCAATGAGTATAAATAGCAATTGTCAAGGAATAGCAAGACTTTCATCGTTTTGTTAGCTTGAGGTTTTTATAGCCACTCAACAGAGTGGAAACATACACATGCGGTGAAGAGTCTGTCACATCTGCTAACAAGCCAGGCTAAACTTACCTATTAGCTACTTGATTTATCCAAAAGGGTAATTCACATAGTTGAGATTCAATTTCCAAAAGCCACTCGAGATGTATCACTTCAGTATACTGAGGATAGGTTGCACAAGAAAAACGCAGAAAGGTGAATTTGTGAGTAGAGAGAGCTGAAGTAGGATGGGGTTCACTATGATTACATTTTAGGTTCCACAACGTTGCTGACTTGTTTTCTTCTTTTTTTTTTTTTTGTCCTTAGCCCGCCAGCTCATCCGACAGCGAGGGCAACAATGCTGGCGGAGGAAGCGACGAAGACGAGGACGAAGATGAAGAAGCTCTCGTGCCCAGGAAGGCGGAGTCGGCAAGCGAGGTGGATTCTGATTCCGCCAGTCAAGACAGAGGAAGGGGACGAGGAGGGGGGGGGAAGAGGAAGCCACCGGCATCTAAAGTACACATCGTCAGGATTAATTCATTTATTTATTAAACTTTCTGCATTTTCTCCACTGTAGGTACATTAAAATAATTGATTTGCAATTAACTTTTGTCCATTGTGTTGGTGTCCCCTCTTAGCGTCCGCCTCCCCAAAAAAAGACTCGACGCTCATCCAGTGACCGAGATGAAGAAAGCGGATCCCTGTCAGAGTCAGAAGCCACCCCTTCGGAGTCGGAGTCTGGCAAGAACAGCGACCAGGTCATTAGACATAAACACACTTAAGAAGAAAAAAAAAAAACAGCATAGTGTCATGCCATGTTTCGTGTTTTTCAGGATTTTACTCCGGAGAAGAAACCAGTTGGACGAGGTGGAAAGAAAGCAGCAACAGCAGGCAGAGGGAAAAAAAAGGTAAATGATAACCCTTTATTTCAATTTTTTTCCCCTCATATTTTTTCCCTCTGATAGCACCTATCAATCATGAATATAAAACACATAAACGCGACATTTTATTTGGACTGTATTTCAGTGAATAGAGTAAAAAAAAAAATTGTATTTTTTTTAAAACTTTTTAAAAAAAAAAATTTAAGCATGTATCCATCCATTTTTGATCGCGCTTGTCCCCATTAGGCTCGCAGGTGTGCTGCAGCCTGTCCTAGCTGAGTTTGGATGAGAGACGATGTCCAACCTGGACTGTTCGCCATCCTGTCACAGGGCACATATGGACAATCAGTCATTCACATCCACACCCGTGTACAATTTGGTCTTCAATGAAACATATTTTGGGAATGTGGGAGAGAGCCAGAGCATCCGGAGAAAACCCACGCAAGCATGGGGGCGTACATGCTAAGTCTAAAAGGCAGGACCCACATTGGAAAACGCAAACCTCAGAACTGTGTGGCAAACATACTAACCAACCATCCGCTGTGCTGCCCATCTAAATATTTCAGTTCATAAAAATGATATTAATTAAAGGCGTGGTTGTTTTTTCCTGAATTAATTATAACCCAGAGCGTAATGAAATCCCTTTTCTGGACCCTTGCAGAAAGATTCATCCAACTCAGATTCAGACTCAGAATCTAGATCTGAGAAGAAAGCGGCAGACAGCGACTCGGAGGATGAAAAGCCCCGACCGGCTGTGTCCGGTTCCGAGTCTCAGTCCGGCTCTAAGTCTGACTCGGAATCCGATCCGCCTCCACGGAAGGCTCCGCCAGCACGCAAAAAAGCTGCGGGCAAGTTTGAAAGTTTGATTCTAGTCGCTGTCCTTTTTTTTTTCCCCCCTCCCCTTTTAAACTCACTTCCGATGTTGCTGTCCACAGAGAAACCAGCACCAAAGCCTCGTGCACGCAAACCCAAAGCTCCGCCTCCAAAGCGGGCAGCATCATCGTCATCAGACAGCGACAGGTCAGACTTCTTTCCGAATCATATGTGCAGACGTTCTACATCTCCGTAAGCGTCAGGCCCCGGGTCCCTACAGCGACAGCGAGCCGGACCGTATCAGCGAGTGGAAGAAACGAGACGAGGAGCGGCGGAGGGAACTGGAGGAGCGGCGGAAAAGGGAGGAGGCGGAGGAGCTTCGCCGGTTACGGGAGCGCGAAAAGGAGGAGGAGGAGAAGCGGAAAAGAGAGAAGGAGATGAAAAAGGACAGCGAGAGCAGCAGCTCGGATGAAGGCGTCGACGATCACCCGCTGAAGAGGTCCAAGAAACCCCCTCCGCCCCCGATTCCGGCGCCATCGGACTCCGACTCTCCGCCACCCACGGAGGTAAAAGGAGCCCAGATTCTTCGGGTGCACTCACACGAGGACGGCGATTCCCAAAATCGATTGAAACAAGTCACATAGTTGATATGAGAAAAATCTCACGGCGCGCTGTCGTCGGTTTGTTTCGTGACCGCACTCTTCAGTCAAAACACGTGTGGTTCTATGAATTATCCATCCATCCATCCATTTTCTGATCCGCATTATCCTCACAAGGGCCGCGGGGGGTGCTGGAGCCTATCCCAGCTGTCTTCGGGCAGTAGGCGGGGGACACCCTTAACCGGTTGCCAGCCAATCGCAGGGCACACAAAGATAAACAACCAATTTAGAGTGTTTAATCAGCCTGTCATGTTTTTTGCAATGTGGGAGGAAACCGGAGTTCCCGGAGAAAACCCACGCAGGCACGGGGGAACATGCAAACTCCACACTGGAAGCCCGGAGCTGGAATCGAACCCGGTACCTCTGGACTGTGAAGTCGACGCGCTATCCACTCGACCCACCGCCCTCTCTTAATTATTTCTCGTAAAATTGAATGATGCTTGAGTGCCAACTTGAGACTTAAAATGTGACTTAAAATTGTTGTTGGAAAACATGAACAAACTCACAGGCCCGTGTTTATTTCCCAAACACTCATTCATAGGACCTCGCTCATCTTTGCTCCTTGCTTCCCTTGACGACCACCACCCGCACTCCCCCTTCCCCAGTTCTCTTAATCTATTTGTTCCCAAAGTCCGTACTACTTTTGCTCGATTCTGCGTTTCAATTTTCTGCCCTAAACGACTGGAAGACTCTCCAAACAAACAATTAAAATTCACCTAATTCATCCCAATGTCAGTGTTTAAAAAGTTGGTGAGGGATGCTGGACAGAATTGCTCCTCCACCTGTTTTTGTCGTATCCTAAACTGCAATGTATGTAACGATGTCACATTGTCCAGTCCGTCGTGTTTGCATTTGCCTTCGGTTTGCATTGTTTTAGGCAAGGCATGGAAAGGCAGCTTTATTTTGTGTCGTGGATTTCACGCAAGGTCACTCAATGTGCTTCAGGTCGTTGCAAAACCTTTAAAGGCAAATTACAACATTTAAAGGCAAAAGAACATAAGATATATATTTTTTTAAAAAAACAAGAATTTAAGACACTCAAAAGCAAAGTAGAAAAATAAAACCGAGTTAACGAAATGTACTAAAAGTACGTGCAAAGCAAGAGTATGAATTTGGAAAAACTGATGATAGAAATGCTTTAAAAGTGCTGAATCATCGGTATTGACTCTGCTACCTGCAGCCTTGTTGGTATTGCAAATGAGAATCTGTTCTCGATTCTTTTGCTTGGATAAATAACGGCTAAATAAATCAACATTGCGACTGACGCAATGAAAAAACAGAGGTGCTCGAAATAATCCACAGTCATCCTTGAACAATCATTTATGAATTTTCCACTGTTTGCTTGTATCCGTCAAAGGCGAAGAAACCAGCCAAAAAGTCGGACAACCAATACAAAGGCCGACTAAAGAAGGCAAAGGAGAGGAAGGAGAAGGAGCTTAAAGAGAAGAAAGCCAAACGGTCTGAGGAGAAGTCCAGAGCCAGGTGAGCCCCCGCCCCCCATTTGACAGGCCAACTCACGTGCACTCTCGCGATACTACTCCATGAATGAATGAATGAGTGTCTTTTCTCTCCTTGAGGTTCAAGCCCGAAAAATCGAAACACAAACCAGAGAGGCCTCCACAGAAGAAAATAGAAAAGAAAAAGGGTACGGATTGTCTCTTGCTGAGTGGCAAGAAAAAAAATCAGGCAGCACACGCCAAAGGGAAATTTCCGGCGAAAGGCTGGAATTGGAAAATGAAACTAAATGCTCGTTCTGTGCATCCTATGTCAGAACCGTCACCGGAGGAAAAACTTCAGAAACTCCACACAGACATCAAGTTTGCCCTCAAAGTCGACAACCCTGTAAGTGGCCTCCCTGTGGCGGTCCCCATTCATTATTTGTGATTTATTACAATGACAATTATTTGGCAGTCATGGTCGCCAATTTCCCACTCACCTAATGACTATTTTTCAAAATACAAAACAAAAAAAAGGTGATGTCTTGTCCAGGGAAGCCAACACAACAAGTATTATATAAAATGATAAGGTTTATTCAAGACAGAAAAAAAAAACATGGAGGGACACCATTCACAGATCTGTCAAGGGAGCCCCCTTCCCCGCGTCTTGCGCTGTCGTTTTATCTTATTTTCTTCTATTTGGGAGGGGCGAAGGTCAGCACAATCAGCATTTTGAGCCGCTACACAGAACGCAGACTAGCGCATGAGCAGGCAACTTTGCTTATCTGCAAAATAACTGGTCAGCATTCAAAGGTGCGAACAGTTACTTATGTTTTGCCCTGTTAATGTCAAATTCCCATTACAATTCCCCTCTTCTGATCCGAAGGATCAACCAGGAGGGGGAAAAAAAACAGTATGGAAAGATTGAGGTTCCCAAAATTAGCATCCGACTGAAGAGACAGTAATCCGCGCGAAGAAACAGACAACGTGAGCGGAATCGTTTTCACGTTGTTTTGCACCTCACAAAAGACGAGTCCAGTGGAAGACAATCGCAGAGTCGGTTCCGCTCGACATTGCCAAAGGCGTGCATCCGAACGTGACTTCGACAATCGCGAACAAATTACACTTGGCGATTGAACACGTCAATCAAGTGGGCGGATCATTTGCAGCGTCTCGCATGCTGAAATTAAAGTGTGGGCACCCCAGGTGGAAGTGAATTTTGTTGCCCTGTGCGCCTGTGCACGTGCGATGACAATGACAATTCGATCAATCGTCTTGTGTGTGCCATGCAGGACATCGAGCGGTGTCTACAAGCCCTGGAAGAGCTGGAAGGTGTGCCCGTCACAAGCCAGATACTCCACAAGAACGCCGACGTCATTGCCACGCTGAAAAAGGTGCGTCCCCGCCTCTGACTGTGACCCTTGTGATAGAAATTAATCTGCAGGGTCCTCTCTGTGTGTGTGTGTGTGTGTGTGTGTGTGTGTGGGGGTGTGTGTGTGTGTGTGTGTGTGTGTGTGTGTGTGTGTGTGTGTGTGAGAATGAGAAAGA